>JAXIVJ010003912.1:45000-88555 GCA_036785665.1 Chirona hameri | reverse complement strand
TTTGCTGTTCTGCGATGGTGATCTCTACCCACCTTACTGCGAATATATCTCATCGGAGTCGGACTCTGTTTTCGGTGCATACTTATTTTGGCAAGCCAAATCGCCACAAAATGATCGGAATGTAATAGATGTCACTGCAGTTTTAATTGAAAACTCTGCTCCCGACCTCCCAAACGCTAAGGTCAGTGGTGTCGAACATCGGCGGCCCGCGGAGGTCAGAGAGGTCACCGATTCGCCCCGAGCCGGCGAGCAGTGCAGGTTGGGGAGGGGCGGGCTGTGAAGAGTGGGAGGAGAGGCCGCGTGGCCTACCTAACATCCAGCCAGCCGGAGCCGGCACCCACACCCATCTCCACGCAAATAAACAGCCGCAGCGCAACACTACCCGCACAGTTGGCTGGTCTATAGCTCAGACCACCTGGACCTCGGTTGGTCACTGGACCCCGGACTGGTCTCTGGTCCAGTTTACGGGACCGCCGGCTGGTCCCGGTTCCAGTTCAATGGACCCCCGGCTGGTCCCTATCCAGATCACTGGACTTCCGACTGGTCCAGGTCACTGGACCACTGGCTGGTCCCTGGCCCAGGTCACTGGACCGCCGGCTGGTCCGGGTCACTGGACCACCGGCTGGTTCCTGGTCCGGGTCACTGGACCGCCGGCTGGTCCCTGGTCCGGGTCACTGGACCGCCGGCTGGTCCGGGTCACTTGACCGCCGACCGGTCCGGGTCACTGGACCGCCGGCTGGTCCGGGTCACTGGACCACCGGCTGGTCCCTGGTCCGGGTCACCGGACTGCCGGCTGGTCCGGGTCACTGGATCACCGGCTGGTCCCTGGTCCGGGTCACTGGACCGCCGGCTGGTCCGGGTCATTGGACCACCGGCTGGTCCCTGGTCCGGGTCACTGGACCGCCGGCTGGTCCGGGTCACTGGACCACCGGCTGGTCCCTGGTCCGGGTCACTGGGCCGCCGGCTGGTCCGGTCCCTGGTCCGGGTCACTGGACCACCGGCTGGTCCTGGTCACTGGACCGCCAGCTGGTCCCTGGTCCAGGTCACGTGACCTCCGGCTGGTCCCTGGTCCGGGTCACTGGACCTCTGGCTTGTCCCAGACTCAGCCTCAGCACCTGGATCGTCCCGAGTCTGCGGGAGGGCAGGGAGTGGGTGGTGGGGTGGTGTGGGGTGGGGGTGGGAGGGGGGGGGGGGGAGGGGGACGTGGAATGGAACGCCGCCGTCTGAACAGGGTCATGGCGGACTGACAACCGTCCTGCTCGGAGCCAGGTCAAGGTTGACTCGAGTGACTCGAGTCTATTGTCGATGGCAGTGCAGTAGCTGAAGACCCGACTCAATGCTGACGTGCAAAGAATTCAGGAGAGATGGAAAAGGCGGCCAACATTGACGGTTAATGATAAGCCACTGGAATGTAAACGTAATGCTTCGATTCAACGAGAACACAAGTAAGGCAACTTCACACAGCTCGCAGCTCGCTGCTCGTTGTTAGCGGAGTATGTACGGAGTATATGTGGACATACCTCAGCAAAAAAAGTAAAAACAAATACCCGATTTCGCGCAGTCAAACAATTAGAGCAGGGGAAACGAAACGCAATGCTATCGCATGTTTGATGCCGCTTTATCGTAATCTGCGTTTCAACCGTTGAAATTAGGCCAGCATTCGAAGTCTCACACAATGGTAACACCGTAACTGGCAGATATGCGATGCTGATACGCAAACAGATCACACCAATGGTAGGCATTGAGTTCATGGCATGGCGCCGGCAGTGGCCCTGCTGCCGCATGAAGGCTTTACTGCATGTATTTTGCTAGCACACAGTGGCGGTTGATCGTATTTTCGGATGGGTGGGCAAAGAAACCCAGGGGGCCCTCGGTCAAAGGACCCAGGCCTTCTGGAGGCCCCTCAGGCCTACCGAGGGTCCCCTCAGCCCGACTGAGGGCCTTATGTCGGCCTTAGAAAGCCCCTCAGGCTGGCTGGGGGTACATTGGGGCCCTGGGTCATTGTTTCGGTAAAACAAAATCGAATCAACTTCTTGGAGGGGGCCCTCCCAAAGTTTAAGGAAAAATCGAACCAACTTCTTGGAGGGGGACCATAAATGGATGACGGGGGGAGGGGGGATCAACATCATATGCTCCCCCCCCCCCCCAACTTCTTGAGTGTGGGGGGGGGGGCAGCTGCCCCTCCCCCTATCCGCCGCCACTGCTTGCTTGCACAGAACAGCTGACACCAAAGTTCCAGACCACAAGTTGCCCGCCATACATATGTAGTCGGTTTACAAAATATTTTCCCTTGCCACTACGTGGCGTTTCGGTCGCGATAGGCACGAGCAGTGTGGTTTCCACACCGTAGGTTGGTACCCATTGTGGCTGTCTGACAGGTGCGTGACCTGGGGAGGGGGAGGAGAGGGAGGAAGTGCGAGTGGTGTGGGAACTGGGAAGTGAATGCGCCGCGACCCGGGTGGTGGTCAGGGCTGTTTGCCTCGAGTGTCAAGAGGTCAGCTATCCAGAGCCAGTTGAGATCCAACATTGGAGACGGAATAACAGTGCCCCGCACGCACGTCAGTGCAAAATTGTAAAAAAAATAGTTGTGTGAAGTGAGGAAAGTGAGTGTGTGACTGCGTGGGTGTGTGTGCGTGTGTGTTTTATTTTATATAGCCCGTGTGCACTTTTATATTCATCTGATCTTATTTTGTGTTGTATACCGAGTGTCCTTTAACATGTCTCTCTTCTTAACCCTGACCCAACACTCGGAATAGCCATTTTAAAATGGAGAGTGTTTTAATTGTTTAATACAATACAATACAAATGGCTCAGTTGGTATTGCGCCGACTTCTGGCGCATCCTTGCTTGACCGTGGTCTCGAACCGCGCTGACGCCAGATGTTTGTACGTGTTTGTTTTTAAATCATAGCACGTGTCACGTTTGGTACAGAATCCCGAAATCACAAATGTAAACGTCCACGAATCTACCTGACGATTCTATGCGATAAAAACAAACAAATGCAGTGCGACGCACTGATGTCTGATACGTTCGCGTCACGCATACTCCATGCTTCACGCTCTGCCAACCAGGGCTGCGGAGTCGATCGGTTTTCAGGTGACTCCGACTCCGACTCCGACTCCGACTCTGACTCCGACTCCGACTCCGACTCCGACTCCGACTCCGACTCCGACTCCGACTCCGACTCCGACTCCGACTCCGAGATCGACTCCGACTCCGACCCCGACAGCGAGATCGACTCCGACCTTTAACCCGCCATCGACTGGGGGCGAATATCGCCCCCCCCCCTCTGACGAACTTTCGCAATAGCTCAAAAACCAATAGTGCCATCAACGTGAAACTTTGGGTGCCTTCTCCTACATCAAGTCTACGTCTTCTGTCCAAAATGAATAAATTTCGTCGCAACATTTTTTAGATATAGCGAACTGTAATTAATGTAGTGACGTCACTACACACGAGTTTGACGAAAAATCAGATAAACTTTAACAGATTGTACAAAGTCCATATTTTGAGCAAAATGCAATACAAAGCGTCAAAAGATAGTAAATGGCAAGGGTTACAAAATGGCTATAGGATTTGTGAAAATGCTGGTTTTTGAACCACAAAAGTAAAACAACTATCTTGTTTTCTCGGAAAAATGCCAACAACATCACAACTTTCTAAGATATTAAAAAACCGGAATATATGTTAGAGAACCACATATGGGCAATTCCCAAACAAAATTTGAAAACAATATCACCATTTTTGACTGACTTATGGCTCCTAAAGTATCAGTAACTCTTGATGTTTTGTATTGCGTTTTCGGTTTTTGTGACCAGCTACGAACAAATCAACATCACGGTTGCATTTCTGAGGCGAAACTGGTCCAAAAAGGGCATATTTTTCTTTAGATTGATCAATTTCGAATTTTGACCTTATGTGACCTGACCTTGACCTGAGCTCGACATTAGCTTCACTTAAATGAGGTCAGGTAGTAATATGACTATCACTATCGAATTATACGTGTAAAATAATCCATAAAACATGTGTCGCATGCTTTCGTGGATCTTTTGCGCATAGTGACCTTTGTGACCTTGACCTTGACCTTTGCCAATAATTTCACCTAAGCTCATGCGGAATGTATATTATACATTTAATAGCACTTTGGGGATAATGACCGCAATTGAAGGCTTTGGATGGAAAGTATGGCCCATACACTCAAATATCTCGATGTTGGTCTTTGACTTGACCGTGACCTGATATGTGACCTCAATTTGACAATTTAGAGTATGCTTCAGATGCATCTCATTGAGAGCTTTTGAATGCCGCCTTGCGCGTCTCGCTTCAATCATTGGTTCGGAAGATAGCCAGGGGGGGGGGCGATATTTGCCCCCTCCCCCAGTCAATGGCGTTCGGCTGATATGTCAATGGCGGGTTAATTATTTGACGCTATTGTCAACAGGCACAAGAAGTAACTAGCCATAGCCAAAATTCTCCCGTTTCAAGATTGGAGTTAATTTCATGACAAATGTTCAATTAAATGAATATACATTGTCTGATCATAGCTTTCGATTTTATAATTCGGGAAGTCCCAAAAATAGACTTTGTCAAGTCTTGTGACAACCCTACCATCCACATTAATATTAAGCAATCATTAATTGCTATAGTTAATGAATGAGACAACGTTTAACTCGCCTGAGCAGGCTACACGCCACATAAACTTTATTTTTGTACAAATTGACTTCTCGTGATTGTTGCTTAAATTCCTTGCGGCGGCATTATGGATCTGCATCCGACGACAGACCTTAGGTTCTATTTCGCCCACTGTGGTACACACCTCATGATTGAAAATCATAGATTGGCAAGGGAATCGAACCAAATTAAGTCGATAGAGCATGATATATTTTGTCATCACCACCGGTGATTCACTAAAATGCACCTGAGATATACTTTGCCCATGCGCTGCCCATTACTGACAGCCGGAGTCGGAGTCGGCAACATTTTACCGACTCCGACTCCGACTCCGACTCTGGCCGAAATCACCGACTCCGACCAACTCCGACTCCGACTCCGACTTCGACTCCGACTTCGACTCCGACTCCGACTCCGACTCCGACTCCGACTCCGACTCCGACTCCGACTCCGACTCCGACTCCGACTCCGACTCCGACTCCGACTCCGACTCCGACTCCGACTTCGACTCCGACTCCGACTCCGACTCCGACTCCGACTCCGACTCCGACTCCGACTCCGACTCCGACTCCGACTCCGACTCCGACTCCGACTTCGACTCCGACTCCGACTCCGACTCCGACTCCGACTCCGACTCCGACTCCGACTCCGACTCCGACTCCGACTCCGACTCCGACTCCGACTCCGCAGCCCTGCTGCCAACACATTCGGGCGGGATATGTCGGTTAAGTTAGCGATGATATCTGCGATGATATTTGCGATTCCTGCGACGGCAGAATTCAAGAAAACCACATGTCTATGAATTATCGCCAGGTGTGCAGCTGATAGAGAATTTGACTGACTATGTGTTTAAATTAGACATTTTTCTCACAAGGGCGCCGTTTGACCTTGGTATCAGGTCAAAATCTGGGATATCCAATTCAGCAGGATATTTTTTTATCAACGTCAAGGTTTTACCTTGATATCAAGTAAAAATATCGGGTTCTTATTTTTCGAAAAATGTATCTTTATCTATCAATGGCGTTTGTTGCGACGATTGAGAAATTTGATTTGCGTCACAAATTGGATACTCCAAATCCATATCCGCATGGATATTTAACCCGATCTCAAGGTTAAAGGAAACAGTTCACCTTGTCAATGAGGTTTTGAGTTGAGATAGCCAAGCAGTACTTCATACTCGAAAATTGACTTGAGAAGCTTTCACATCTTCATAGAAACCCCTTAATTAATTCAAATTGGCTCACCGGAGTCCTATAAGCCGGAACGAGTGGGCATCGTATCTCACATCGCTGATTGGCTGCTTTGTTGATATGCAAAAGCAACGATGACGTATTGCTTCGGGAATAAGTATTATAAACATTGAAATATATAGCGCTTGACAAGAACATGCTGTTTCAGTACCTTATTCCCTTGATTGCACGAATGAACTTTGAGAGATATATCATGATTGTTGCTGAAATCGTCTATAAAACACTTTTCTCGGCAACATTCTTAATGAAATTATACGCCACATGCGTGCAGATGACGTCACGATAACATTGCGTGCTTCTTAGCAACTGATTTCGCATTAATTCACTCAATTCAGATGAAAAAGCTGGATTCATACCAAATAGCTGACATTATAATGTGCTTTTTCCGCGTCCATATATATTTGCATGGTTTACATGACAATTCATTTCTAGCTTCTCTCAATCATGTCTGAGCTTTTTTTAAACGTGAACAGTTTCATTTAAAGGAAAGCCTAGATATCCGCGCTCAAGCAAAGCTATATGTGTTGCCTGATAACCCTGTGGATCGGGCCAGCACAAAGCGGTGAAGATTCCGCCAAGTATCGGCCGGGAAACTGCAAATATCGTGTAATACACACTGGCAGATCCAGGGGGGTGGGGCGGCAAGGTCAAAATTCCCCCCCCCATTCCACGCTCGACGGGTGCGGCAATAGAAATTAGCCCCTCCCCCACATCCGCTGAAACTGGCGATGCAAATGGGTACTGACTGCGAGAAAATAACTTCTTGCGAACAAAAACATCGTTATTGTTTTGCCTCGTTCGTGTTTCCTCTATTTTGTAGCATTTTGGTATCAGGAGGGAAAGTGGCGCGTGCATATTCGGAAATGTCGAATACAAAATCCAGACCCATAATACTTAAGTAGCCACAAGTCAGCCAAAACGAACGATATTGCTCTGAAATTCGGTTTGGGTATTGTCCAAACTTCGTTCTCCAATATGTATTCCGGTTTTTTAATATGTTTGAAAATTTTGATTTTGTGGATTTTGTTCTCTCCAAAAATATTTTTCATAAAATCATATAAAATATCAAATCATAGCCGGAATATATATTGGAGAACCAAGTATGGACGATGCTCAAACCAAATGTCAAAGCAATATCTTGAGTGTTGACTGACTTATGGCTCCCTAAGTATGATGGGTCTGGACTTTGTATTCGACATTTCCAAATATGCATGGCGTGTCTGGCGCTATTTTCGATCTGGAGCGATTCCTACAACCAACGGAGGTTAAAAAACGTCACGTTTTGGCGCCAAAGTGTTTAGCGCTGAATAGCGTGCCGGGAACGCTTTTCGACGGTATTTGAGAAATTGTGACTGGGATTTGGGTATCGTTGTTTTCCCTTTCCCTGTAAACATGTAGCCAATTAAAATTCTCACTTTGTGAATGTGTAGATATAGTTAATATTTGTCATTCTCAATGTCATTTGAAGTTACCATAGCTTGCGATGGCTATTTTGGCCTCAGGTCATATTCGGACTCAAGTAATTTCAGGTACCAATTTGAAATCTGACACCCATTTTGCACCATGCCTTAGGTACCCATCCAGGTGCATTTCATGGGTGCTATGAGTAGAGGTCTCAAAATGTTTAGCCTTTCCAACTAGTCAAGATCAGACTCAGCATGAACTCAGCTACACAAATGTTTGACAGCGACAGAAGAGGTACAATTGCGTTTGTCTGGTTTTTGCCACAGGTGGATCCAGGGGGAGGGGCATTAGGGGAAAATGCCCCCACAGGAACATGGCGGGCAGGATACCCCCCTCCCGCCCCGTGTGTTCCTGCATTGGCTGTAAAATGTGATAATTAGGGGAAAACTCCCCCACCCCTTTCCCCCGGTCAATGATTTTCATTTTAGGACCCGACGCCACTCCCCCCCCCCCCCCGGTCAACTAATTTTCGCGCTGACGACCCGACTCCACTCCCCCCCATCCTCCCGGCCAACAACTGTTATCCGATGAAGCGGGGAGCAAAATTTTACCCCCCCCCCCCAACTCGAACCCTAGATCCGCCAGTGGTAATGCAACGGATGCAGTTTTGCGTTGCTCCCACAACTTCTTAAAAATTCCCTTCAGATCCATTTGGGTTTTACATGTCCAGAGCTATTGTTGGCGGTTGCTGTCAAGACATCTGGCCTGCCTTCCCACGCACCGGCACACAAAAATGTGACCCTGCTCTGTCATTATATCGGGGCGGTCCGAGTGGTGTCGGTGGGAACAGTCACAGGGTGGCGTCCGATCATACGGCCCACCTGTCGTCCTGAGAGACTCCCACGCCGGCGGACTGGTGACTACTGACCGCCGGGTCACGGCCTGTGACTACTGACCGCCGGGTCACGGTACTGACTGCCGGGTCACGGCCTGTGACTACTGACCGCCGGGTCACGGCCTGTGACTCCTGACCGCCTGGTCACGGTACTGACCGCCGGGTCACGGCCTGTGACTCCTGACCGCCTGGTCACGGTACTGACCGCCGGGTCACGGCCTGTGACTACTGACCACCGGGTCACGGCCTGTGACTCCTGACCGCCTGGTCACGGTACTGACCGCCGGGTCACGGCCTGGTGACTACTGACCGCCGGGTCACGGCCTGTGACTACTGACCACCGGGTCACGGCCTGTGACTCCTGACCGCCTGGTCACGGTACTGACCGCCGGGTCACGGCCTGGTGACTACTGACCGCCGGGTCACGGCCTGTGACTACTGACCACCGGGTCACGGCCTGTGACTCCTGACCGCCTGGTCACGGTACTGACCGCCGGGTCACGGCCTGGTGACTACTGACCGCCGGGTCACGGCCTGTGACTACTGACCACCGGGTCACGGCCTGTGACTCCTGACCGCCTGGTCACGGTACTGACCGCCGGGTCACGGCCTGTGACTACTGACCACCGGGTCACGGTACTGACCGCCGGGTCACGGCCTGTGACTACTGACCACCGGGTCACGGTACTGACCGCCGGGTCACGGCCTGTGACTACTGACCACCGGGTCACGGTACTGACCGCCGGGTCACGGCCTGTGACTACTGACCACCGGGTCACGGTACTGACCGCCGGGTCACAGCCTGTGACTACTGACCACCGGGTCACGGCCTGTGACTACTGACCACCGGGTCACGGTACTGACCGCCGGGTCACAGCCTGTGACTACTGACCGCCGGGTCACGGCCTGTGACTACTGACCACCGGGTCACGGCCTGTGACTACTGACCGTCGGGTCACGGTACTGACCGCCGGGTCACGGCCTGTGACTACTGACCACCGGGTCACGGCCTGTGGCTACTGACCGCCGGGTCACGGTACTGACCGCCGGGTCACGGCCTGTGACTACTGACCACCGGGTCACGGCCTGTGACTACTGACCGTCGGGTCACGGTACTGACCGCCGGGTCACGGCCTGTGACTACTGACCACCGGGTCACGGCCTGTGGCTACTGACCGCCGGGTCACGGTACTGACCGCCGGGTCACGGCCTGTGACTACTGACCGCCGGGTCACGGCCTGTGACTACTGACCGCCGGGTCACGGTACTCACCACCGGGTCACGGCCTGTGACTACTGACCGCCGGGTCACGGTCTGTGACTACTGACCGTCGGGTCACGGTACTGACCGCCGGGTCACGGCCTGTGACTACTGACCGCCGGGTCACGGTACTGACCGCCGGGTCACGGTACTGACCGCCGGGTCACGGCCTGGTGACTACTGACCGCCGGGTCACGGTACTGACCGCCTGGTCACGGCCTGTGACTACTGACCGCCAGGTCACGGTACTGACCGCCGGGTCACGGCCTGTGACTACTGACCGCCGGGTCACGGTCTGTGACTACTGACCGCCGGGCCACGGTACTGACCGCCGGGTCACGGTACTGACCGCCGGGTCACGGCCTGTGACTACTGACCGCCGGGTCACGGTACTGACCGCCGGGTCACGGCCTGTGACTACTGACCACCGGGTCACGGCCTGTGACTACTGACCGCCGGGTCACGGCCTGTGACTACTGACCACCGGGTCACGGTACTGACCGCCGGGTCACGGTACTGACCACCGGGTCACGGCCTGTGGCTACTGACCGCCGGGTCACGGTACTGACCGCCGGGTCACGGCCTGTGACTACTGACCGCCGGGTCACGGCCTGTGACTACTGACCGCCGGGTCACGGTACTGACCGCCGGGTCACGGTACTGACCGCCGGGTCACGGCCTGTGGCTACTGACCGCCGGGTCACGGTACTGACCGCCGGGTCACGGCCTGTGACTACTGACCGCCGGGTCACGGTACTGACCGCCGGGTCACGGTACTGACCGCCGGGTCACGGTACTGACCGCCGGGTCACGGTACTGACCGCCAGGTCACGGTACTGACCGCCGGGTCACGGTACTGACCGCCGGGTCACAGTACTGACCGCCGGGTCACGGCCTGTGACTACTGACCGCCGGGTCACGGTACTGACCGCCGGGTCACGGTACTGACCGCCGGGTCACAGTACTGACCGCCGGGTCACGGCCTGTGACTACTGACCGCCGGGTCACGGTACTGACCGCCGGGTCACGGCCTGTGACTACTGACCGCCGGGTCACGGTACTGACCGCCGGGTCACGGCCTGTGACTACTGACCGCCTGGTCACGGCCTGTGACTACTGACCGCCAGGTCACGGTACTGACCGCCGGGTCACGGCCTGTGACTACTGACCGCCGGGTCACGGCACTGACCGCCGGGTCACGGCCTGTGACTACTGACCGCCTGGTCACGGCCTGTGACTACTGACCGCCAGGTCACGGTACTGACCGCCGGGTCACGGCCTGTGACTACTGACCGCCGGGTCACGGTACTGACCGCCTGGTCACGGCCTGTGACTACTGACCGCCAGGTCACGGTACTGACCGCCGGGTCACGGCCTGTGACTACTGACCGCCGGGTCACGGTACTGACCGCCGGGTCACGGCCTGTGACTACTGACCGCCTGGTCACGGCCTGTGACTACTGACCGCCAGGTCACGGTACTGACCGCCGGGTCACGGCCTGTGACTACTGACCGCCGGGTCACGGTACTGACCGCCGGGTCACGGCCTGTGACTACTGACCGCCGGGTCACGGTACTGACCGCCGGGTCACGGCCTGTGACTACTGACCGCCAGGTCACGGTACTGACCGCCGGGTCACAGCCTGTGACTACTGACCGCCGGGTCACGGTACTGACCGCCGGGTCACGGCCTGTGACTACTGACCGCCTGGTCACGGCCTGTGACTACTGACCGCCAGGTCACGGTACTGACCGCCGGGTCACGGCCTGTGACTACTGACCGCCGGGTCACGGTACTGACCGCCGGGTCACGGCACTGACTGCCGGGTCACGGCCTGTGACTACTGACCGCCGGGTCACGGCCTGTGACTACTGACCGCCGGGTCACGGCCTGTGACTACTGACCGCCGGGTCACGGTACTGACCGCCGGGTCACGGTACTGACCGCCGGGTCACGGCCTGTGACTACTGACCGCCGGGTCACGGCCTGTGACTACTGACCGCCGGGTCACGGCCTGTGACTACTGACCGCCGGGTCACGGCCTGTGACTACTGACCGCCGGGTCACGGCCTGTCACTACTGACCACCGGTTCACGGTACTGACCGCCGGGTCACGGCCTGTGACTACTGACCGCCAGGTCACGGTACTGACCGCCGGGTCACGGCCTGTGACTACTGACCGCCGGGTCACGGCCTGTGACTACTGACCGCCGGGTCACGGTACTGACCGCCGGGTCACGGCCTGTGGCTACTGACCGCCGGGTCACGGTACTGACCGCCGGGTCACGGCCTGTGGCTACTGACCGCCGGGTCACGGTACTGACCGCCGGGTCACGGCCTGTGACTACTGACCGCCGGGTCACGGTACTGACCGCCGGGTCACGGTACTGACCGCCGGGTCACGGCCTGTGGCTACTGACCGCCGGGTCACGGTACTGACCGCCGGGTCACGGCCTGTGACTACTGACCGCCGGGTCACGGCCTGTGACTACTGACCGCCGGGTCACGGTACTGACCGCCGGGTCACGGCCTGTGACTACTGACCGCCGGGTCACGGTACTGACCGCCGGGTCACGGCCTGTGGCTACTGACCGCCGGGTCACGGTACTGACCGCCGGGTCACGGCCTGTGACTACTGACCGCCGGGTCACGGCCTGTGACTACTGACCGCCGGGTCACGGTACTGACCGCCGGGTCACGGTACTGACCGCCGGGTCACGGCCTGTGGCTACTGACCACCGGGTCACGGTACTGACCGCCGGGTCACGGTACTGACCGCCGGGTCACGGCCTGTGACTACTGACCGCCGGGTCACGGTACTGACCGCCGGGTCACGGCCTGTGGCTACTGACCGCCGGGTCACGGTACTGACCGCCGGGTCACGGCCTGTGACTACTGACCGCCGGGTCACGGCCTGTGACTACTGACCGCCGGGTCACGGTACTGACCGCCGGGTCACGGTACTGACCGCCGGGCGCCGGGTCACGGCCTGTGACTACTGACCGCCGGGTCACGGCCTGTCACTACTGACCGCCGGGTCACGGCCTGTCACTACTGACCGCCGGGTCCACGGTACTGACCACCGGGTCACGGCCTGTGACTACTGACCGCCGGGTCACGGTACTGACCGGCCGGGTCACGGCCTGTGACTACTGACCGCCGGGTCACGGTACTGACCGCCGGGTCACGGCCTGTGACTACTGACCGCCGGGTCACGGTACTGACCGCCGGGTCACGGCCTGTGACTACTGACCGCCGGGTCACGGTACTGACCGCTGGGTCACGGCCTGTGACTACTGACCGCCGGGTCACGGTACTGACCGCCGGGTCACGGCCTGTGGCTACTGACCGCCGGGTCACGGTACTGACCGCCGGGTCACGGCCTGTGACTACTGACCGCCGGGTCACGGCTGTGACTACTGACCGCCGGGGCACGGTACTGACCGCCGGGTCCGCCTGTGACTACTGACCGCCGGGTCACGGCCTGTGACTACTGACCGCCAGGTCACGGTACTGACCGCCGGGTCACGGCCTGTGACTACTGACCGCCGGGTCACGGCCTGTGACTACTGACCGCCGGGTCACGGCCTGTGACTACTGACCGCCCGGGTCACGGCCTGTGACTACTGACCGCCGGGTCACGTCCTGTGACTACTGACCGCCGGGTCACGGTACTGACCACCGGGTCACGGCCTGTGACTACTGACCGCCGGGTCACGGCCTGTGACTACTGACCGCCAGGTCACGGTACTGACCGCCGGGTCACGGCCTGTGACTACTGACCGCCGGGTCACGGCCTGTGACTACTGACCGCCGGGTCACGGCCTGTGACTACTGACCGCCGGGTCACGGTACTGACCGCCGGGTCACGGCCTGTGACTACTGACCGCCGGGTCACGGCCTGTGACTACTGACCGCCAGGTCACGGTACTGACCGCCGGGTCACGGCCTGTGACTACTGACCGCCGGTCACGGCCTGTGACTACTGACCGCCGGGTCACGGCCTGTGACTACTGACCGCCGGGTCACGGTACTGACCGCCGGGTCACGGCCTGTGACTACTGACCGCCGGGTCACGGCCTGTGACTACTGACCGCCAGGTCACGGTACTGACCGCCGGGTCACGGCCTGTGACTACTGACCGCCGGGTCACGGTACTGACCACGGGTCACGGCCTGTGACTACTGACCGCCGGGTCACGGCCTGTCACTACTAACCGCCAGGTCACGGTACTGACCGCCGGGTCACGGCCTGTGACTACTGACCGCCGGGTCACGGCCTGTCACTACTGACCGCCGGGTCACGGCCTGTGACTGCTGACCGCCGGGTCACGGTACTGACCTGCCGGGTCACGGCCTGTGACTACTGACCGCCGGGTCACGGCCTGTGACTACTGACCGCCGGGTCACGGCCTGTGACTACTGACCGCCGGGTCACGGCCTGTGACTACTGACCGCCGGGTCACGGCCTGTGACTACTGACCGCCGGGTCACGGCCTGTGACTACTGACCGCCGGGTCACGGCCTGTGACTGCTGACCGCCGGGTCACGGTACTGACCGCCGGGTCACGGCCTGTGACTACTGACCGCCGGGTCACGGCCTGTCACTACTGACCGCCAGGTCACGGTACTGACCGCCGGGTCACGGCCTGTGACTACTGACCGCCGGGTCACGGCCTGTCACTACTGACCGCCGGGTCACGGCCTGTGACTGCTGACCGCCGGGTCACGGTACTGACTGCCGGGTCACGGCCTGTGACTACTGACCGCCGGGTCACGGCCTGTGACTACTGACCGCCGGGTCACGGCCTGTGACTACTGACCGCCGGGTCACGGCCTGTGACTACTGACCGCCGGGTCACGGCCTGTGACTACTGACCGCCGGGTCACGGTACTGACCGCCGGGTCACGGTACTGACCGCCGGGTCAAGGTACTGACCGCCGGGTCACGGCCTGTGACTACTGACCGCCGGGTCACGGTACTGACCGCCGGGTCACGGTACTGACCGCCGGGTCACGGTACTGACCGCCGGGTCAAGGTACTGACCGCCGGGTCACGGCCTGTGACTACTGACCGCCGGGTCACGGTACTGACCGCCGGGTCACGGTACTGACCGCCGGGTCACGGTACTGACCGCCGGGTCACGGCCTGTGACTACTGACCGCCGGGTCACGGTACTGACCGCCGGGTCACGGTACTGACCGCCAGGTCACGGTACTGACCGCCGGGTCACGGCCTGTGACTACTGACCGCCGGGTCACGGCCTGTCACTACTGACCGCCGGGTCACGGCCTGTGACTGCTGACCGCCGGGTCACGGTACTGACTGCCGGGTCACGGCCTGTGACTACTGACCGCCGGGTCACGGCCTGTGACTACTGACCGCCGGGTCACGGCCTGTGACTACTGACCGCCGGGTCACGGCCTGTGACTACTGACCGCCGGGCCACGGCCTGTGACTACTGACCGCCGGGTCACGGCCTGTGACTACTGACCGCCGGGTCACGGCCTGTGACTGCTGACCGCCGGGTCACGGTACTGACCGCCGGGTCACGGCCTGTGACTACTGACCGCCGGGTCACGGCCTGTCACTACTGACCGCCAGGTCACGGTACTGACCGCCGGGTCACGGCCTGTGACTACTGACCGCCGGGTCACGGCCTGTCACTACTGACCGCCGGGTCACGGCCTGTGACTGCTGACCGCCGGGTCACGGTACTGACTGCCGGGTCACGGCCTGTGACTACTGACCGCCGGGTCACGGCCTGTGACTACTGACCGCCGGGTCACGGCCTGTGACTACTGACCGCCGGGTCACGGCCTGTGACTACTGACCGCCGGGTCACGGCCTGTGACTACTGACCGCCGGGTCACGGTACTGACCGCCGGGTCACGGTACTGACCGCCGGGTCACGGTACTGACCGCCGGGTCACGGTACTGACCGCCGGGTCAAGGTACTGACCGCCGGGTCACGGCCTGTGACTACTGACCGCCGGGTCACGGTACTGACCGCCGGGTCACGGTACTGACCGCCGGGTCACGGTACTGACCGCCGGGTCAAGGTACTGACCGCCGGGTCACGGCCTGTGACTACTGACCGCCGGGTCACGGTACTGACCGCCGGGTCACGGTACTGACCGCCGGGTCACGGTACTGACCGCCGGGTCAAGGTACTGACCGCCGGGTCACGGCCTGTGACTACTGACCGCCGGGTCACGGTACTGACCGCCGGGTCACGGCCTGTGACTACTGACCGCCGGGTCACGGCCCGTGGCTACTGACCGCCGGGTCACGGCCTGTGACTACTGACCGCCGGGTCACGGCCTGTGACTACTGACTGCCGGGTCACGGTACTGACCGCCGGGTCACGGCCTGTGACCACTGACCGTCGGGTCACGGTACTGACCGCCGGGTCACGGCCTGTGACTACTGACCGCCGGGTCACAGTACTGACCGCCGGGTCACGGCCTGTGACTACTGACCACCGGGTCACGGCCTGTGACTACTGACCGCCGGGTCACGGTACTGACCGCCGGGTCACGGCCTGTGACTACTGACCGCCGGGTCACGGCCTGTGACTACTGACCGCCGGGTCACGGTACTGACCGCCGGGTCACGGCCTGTGACTACTGACCGCCGGGTCACGGCCTGTGACTACTGACCGCCGGGTCACGGCCTGTGACTACTGACCACCGGGTCACGGCCTGTGACTACTGACCGCCGGGTCACGGCCTGTGACTACTGACCACCGGGTCACGGCCTGTGACTACTGACCGCCGGGTCACGGCCTGTGACTACTGACTGCCGGGTCACGGTACTGACCGCCGGGTCACGGCCTGTGACTACTGACCGCCGGGTCACGGCCTGTGACTACTGACCGCCGGGTCACGGTACTGACCGCCGGGTCACGGCCTGTGACTACTGACCGCCGGGTCACGGTACTGACCGCTGGGTCACGGCCTGTGACTACTGACCGCCGGGTCACGGCCTGTGACTACTGACCGCCGGGTCACGGCCTGTGACTACTGACCGCCGGGTCACGGCCTGTGACTACTGACCGCCGGGTCACGGCCTGTGACTACTGACCGCCGGGTCACGGCCTGTGACTACTGACCGCCGGGTCACGTCCTGTGACTACTGACCGCCGGGTCACGGTACTGACCACCGGGTCACGGCCTGTGACTACTGACCGCCGGGTCACGGCCTGTGACTACTGACCGCCAGGTCACGGTACTGACCGCCGGGTCACGGCCTGTGACTACTGACCGCCGGGTCACGGCCTGTGACTACTGACCGCCGGGTCACGGCCTGTGACTACTGACCGCCGGGTCACGGTACTGACCGCCGGGTCACGGCCTGTGACTACTGACCGCCGGGTCACGGCCTGTGACTACTGACCGCCAGGTCACGGTACTGACCGCCGGGTCACGGCCTGTGACTACTGACCGCCGGGTCACGGCCTGTGACTACTGACCGCCGGGTCACGGCCTGTGACTACTGACCGCCGGGTCACGGTACTGACCGCCGGGTCACGGCCTGTGACTACTGACCGCCGGGTCACGGCCTGTGACTACTGACCGCCAGGTCACGGTACTGACCGCCGGGTCACGGCCTGTGACTACTGACCGCCGGGTCACGGTACTGACCACCGGGTCACGGCCTGTGACTACTGACCGCCGGGTCACGGCCTGTCACTACTAACCGCCAGGTCACGGTACTGACCGCCGGGTCACGGCCTGTGACTACTGACCGCCGGGTCACGGCCTGTCACTACTGACCGCCGGGTCACGGCCTGTGACTGCTGACCGCCGGGTCACGGTACTGACTGCCGGGTCACGGCCTGTGACTACTGACCGCCGGGTCACGGCCTGTGACTACTGACCGCCGGGTCACGGCCTGTGACTACTGACCGCCGGGTCACGGCCTGTGACTACTGACCGCCGGGTCACGGCCTGTGACTACTGACCGCCGGGTCACGGCCTGTGACTACTGACCGCCGGGTCACGGCCTGTGACTGCTGACCGCCGGGTCACGGTACTGACCGCCGGGTCACGGCCTGTGACTACTGACCGCCGGGTCACGGCCTGTCACTACTGACCGCCAGGTCACGGTACTGACCGCCGGGTCACGGCCTGTGACTACTGACCGCCGGGTCACGGCCTGTCACTACTGACCGCCGGGTCACGGCCTGTGACTGCTGACCGCCGGGTCACGGTACTGACTGCCGGGTCACGGCCTGTGACTACTGACCGCCGGGTCACGGCCTGTGACTACTGACCGCCGGGTCACGGCCTGTGACTACTGACCGCCGGGTCACGGCCTGTGACTACTGACCGCCGGGTCACGGCCTGTGACTACTGACCGCCGGGTCACGGTACTGACCGCCGGGTCACGGTACTGACCGCCGGGTCAAGGTACTGACCGCCGGGTCACGGCCTGTGACTACTGACCGCCGGGTCACGGTACTGACCGCCGGGTCACGGTACTGACCGCCGGGTCACGGTACTGACCGCCGGGTCAAGGTACTGACCGCCGGGTCACGGCCTGTGACTACTGACCGCCGGGTCACGGTACTGACCGCCGGGTCACGGTACTGACCGCCGGGTCACGGTACTGACCGCCGGGTCACGGCCTGTGACTACTGACCGCCGGGTCACGGTACTGACCGCCGGGTCACGGTACTGACCGCCAGGTCACGGTACTGACCGCCGGGTCACGGCCTGTGACTACTGACCGCCGGGTCACGGCCTGTCACTACTGACCGCCGGGTCACGGCCTGTGACTGCTGACCGCCGGGTCACGGTACTGACCGCCGGGTCACGGCCTGTGACTACTGACCGTCGGGTCACGGCCTGTGACTACTGACCGCCGGGTCACGGTACTGACTGCCGGGTCACGGCCTGTGACTACTGACCGCCGGGTCACGGTACTGACTGCCGGGTCACGGCCTGTGACTACTGACCGCCGGGTCACGGCCTGTGACTACTGACCGCCGGGT
Organism: Chirona hameri; assembly: GCA_036785665.1. Taxonomy (NCBI): domain Eukaryota; kingdom Metazoa; phylum Arthropoda; class Thecostraca; order Balanomorpha; family Balanidae; genus Chirona; species Chirona hameri. The sequence continues at coordinate 70,076 of JAXIVJ010003912.1, read as the reverse complement.
CACGGCCTGTGACTACTGACCGCCGGGTCACGGCCTGTGACTACTGACCGCCGGGCCACGGCCTGTGACTACTGACCGCCGGGTCACGGCCTGTGACTACTGACCGCCGGGTCACGGCCTGTGACTGCTGACCGCCGGGTCACGGTACTGACCGCCGGGTCACGGCCTGTGACTACTGACCGCCGGGTCACGGCCTGTCACTACTGACCGCCAGGTCACGGTACTGACCGCCGGGTCACGGCCTGTGACTACTGACCGCCGGGTCACGGCCTGTCACTACTGACCGCCGGGTCACGGCCTGTGACTGCTGACCGCCGGGTCACGGTACTGACTGCCGGGTCACGGCCTGTGACTACTGACCGCCGGGTCACGGCCTGTGACTACTGACCGCCGGGTCACGGCCTGTGACTACTGACCGCCGGGTCACGGCCTGTGACTACTGACCGCCGGGTCACGGCCTGTGACTACTGACCGCCGGGTCACGGTACTGACCGCCGGGTCACGGTACTGACCGCCGGGTCACGGTACTGACCGCCGGGTCACGGTACTGACCGCCGGGTCAAGGTACTGACCGCCGGGTCACGGCCTGTGACTACTGACCGCCGGGTCACGGTACTGACCGCCGGGTCACGGTACTGACCGCCGGGTCACGGTACTGACCGCCGGGTCAAGGTACTGACCGCCGGGTCACGGCCTGTGACTACTGACCGCCGGGTCACGGTACTGACCGCCGGGTCACGGCCTGTGACTACTGACCGCCGGGTCACGGCCTGTGGCTACTGACCGCCGGGTCACGGCCTGTGACTACTGACCGCCGGGTCACGGCCTGTGACTACTGACTGCCGGGTCACGGTACTGACCGCCGGGTCACGGCCTGTGACCACTGACCGTCGGGTCACGGTACTGACCGCCGGGTCACGGCCTGTGACTACTGACCGCCGGGTCACAGTACTGACCGCCGGGTCACGGCCTGTGACTACTGACCACCGGGTCACGGCCTGTGACTACTGACCGCCGGGTCACGGTACTGACCGCCGGGTCACGGCCTGTGACTACTGACCGCCGGGTCACGGCCTGTGACTACTGACCGCCGGGTCACGGTACTGACCGCCGGGTCACGGCCTGTGACTACTGACCGCCGGGTCACGGCCTGTGACTACTGACCGCCGGGTCACGGCCTGTGACTACTGACCACCGGGTCACGGCCTGTGACTACTGACCGCCGGGTCACGGCCTGTGACTACTGACCACCGGGTCACGGCCTGTGACTACTGACCGCCGGGTCACGGCCTGTGACTACTGACCACCGGGTCACGGCCTGTGACTACTGACTGCCGGGTCACGGTACTGACCGCCGGGTCACGGCCTGTGACTACTGACCGCCGGGTCACGGCCTGTGACTACTGACCGCCGGGTCACGGTACTGACCGCCGGGTCACGGCCTGTGGCTACTGACCGCCGGGTCACGGTACTGACCGCCGGGTCACGGCCTGTGACTACTGACCGCCGGGTCACGGCCTGTGACTACTGACCGCCGGGTCACGGTACTGACCGCCGGGTCACGGTACTGACCGCCGGGTCACGGCCTGTGGCTACTGACCACCGGGTCACGGTACTGACCGCCGGGTCACGGTACTGACCGCCGGGTCACGGCCTGTGACTACTGACCGCCGGGTCACGGTACTGACCGCCGGGTCACGGCCTGTGGCTACTGACCGCCGGGTCACGGTACTGACCGCCGGGTCACGGCCTGTGACTACTGACCGCCGGGTCACGGCCTGTGACTACTGACCGCCGGGTCACGGTACTGACCGCCGGGTCACGGTACTGACCGCCGGGTCACGGCCTGTGACTACTGACCGCCGGGTCACGGCCTGTCACTACTGACCGCCGGGTCACGGCCTGTCACTACTGACCGCCGGGTCACGGTACTGACCACCGGGTCACGGCCTGTGACTACTGACCGCCGGGTCACGGTACTGACCGCCGGGTCACGGCCTGTGACTACTGACCGCCGGGTCACGGTGCTGACCGCCGGGTCACGGCCTGTGACTACTGACCGCCGGGTCACGGTACTGACCGCCGGGTCACGGCCTGTGACTACTGACCGCCGGGTCACGGTACTGACCGCTGGGTCACGGCCTGTGACTACTGACCGCCGGGTCACGGTACTGACCGCCGGGTCACGGCCTGTGGCTACTGACCGCCGGGTCACGGTACTGACCGCCGGGTCACGGCCTGTGACTACTGACCGCCGGGTCACGGCCTGTGACTACTGACCGCCGGGGCACGGTACTGACCGCCGGGTCACGGCCTGTGACTACTGACCGCCAGGTCACGGTACTGACCGCCGGGTCACGGCCTGTGACTACTGACCGCCGGGTCACGGCCTGTGACTACTGACCGCCGGGTCACGGCCTGTGACTACTGACCGCCAGGTCACGGTACTGACCGCCGGGTCACGGCCTGTGACTACTGACCGCCGGGTCACGGCCTGTGACTACTGACCGCCGGGTCACGGCCTGTGACTACTGACCGCCGGGTCACGGTACTGACCGCCGGGTCACGGCCTGTGACTACTGACCGCCGGGTCACGGCCTGTGACTACTGACCGCCAGGTCACGGTACTGACCGCCGGGTCACGGCCTGTGACTACTGACCGCCGGGTCACGGCCTGTGACTACTGACCGCCGGGTCACGGCCTGTGACTACTGACCGCCGGGTCACGGTACTGACCGCCGGGTCACGGCCTGTGACTACTGACCGCCGGGTCACGGCCTGTGACTACTGACCGCCAGGTCACGGTACTGACCGCCGGGTCACGGCCTGTGACTACTGACCGCCGGGTCACGGTACTGACCACCGGGTCACGGCCTGTGACTACTGACCGCCGGGTCACGGCCTGTCACTACTAACCGCCAGGTCACGGTACTGACCGCCGGGTCACGGCCTGTGACTACTGACCGCCGGGTCACGGCCTGTCACTACTGACCGCCGGGTCACGGCCTGTGACTGCTGACCGCCGGGTCACGGTACTGACTGCCGGGTCACGGCCTGTGACTACTGACCGCCGGGTCACGGCCTGTGACTACTGACCGCCGGGTCACGGCCTGTGACTACTGACCGCCGGGTCACGGCCTGTGACTACTGACCGCCGGGTCACGGCCTGTGACTACTGACCGCCGGGTCACGGTACTGACCGCCGGGTCACGGTACTGACCGCCGGGTCACGGTACTGACCGCCGGGTCAAGGTACTGACCGCCGGGTCACGGCCTGTGACTACTGACCGCCGGGTCACGGTACTGACCGCCGGGTCACGGTACTGACCGCCGGGTCACGGTACTGACCGCCGGGTCAAGGTACTGACCGCCGGGTCACGGCCTGTGACTACTGACCGCCGGGTCACGGTACTGACCGCCGGGTCACGGTACTGACCGCCGGGTCACGGTACTGACCGCCGGGTCACGGCCTGTGACTACTGACCGCCGGGTCACGGTACTGACCGCCGGGTCACGGTACTGACCGCCAGGTCACGGTACTGACCGCCGGGTCACGGCCTGTGACTACTGACCGCCGGGTCACGGCCTGTCACTACTGACCGCCGGGTCACGGCCTGTGACTGCTGACCGCCGGGTCACGGTACTGACTGCCGGGTCACGGCCTGTGACTACTGACCGCCGGGTCACGGCCTGTGACTACTGACCGCCGGGTCACGGCCTGTGACTACTGACCGCCGGGTCACGGCCTGTCACTACTGACCGCCAGGTCACGGTACTGACCGCCGGGTCACGGCCTGTGACTACTGACCGCCGGGTCACGGCCTGTCACTACTGACCGCCGGGTCACGGCCTGTGACTGCTGACCGCCGGGTCACGGTACTGACTGCCGGGTCACGGCCTGTGACTACTGACCGCCGGGTCACGGCCTGTGACTACTGACCGCCGGGTCACGGCCTGTGACTACTGACCGCCGGGTCACGGCCTGTGACTACTGACCGCCGGGTCACGGCCTGTGACTACTGACCGCCGGGTCACGGTACTGACCGCCGGGTCACGGTACTGACCGCCGGGTCACGGTACTGACCGCCGGGTCACGGTACTGACCGCCGGGTCAAGGTACTGACCGCCGGGTCACGGCCTGTGACTACTGACCGCCGGGTCACGGTACTGACCGCCGGGTCACGGTACTGACCGCCGGGTCACGGTACTGACCGCCGGGTCAAGGTACTGACCGCCGGGTCACGGCCTGTGACTACTGACCGCCGGGTCACGGTACTGACCGCCGGGTCACGGCCTGTGACTACTGACCGCCGGGTCACGGCCTGTGGCTACTGACCGCCGGGTCACGGCCTGTGACTACTGACCGCCGGGTCACGGCCTGTGACTACTGACTGCCGGGTCACGGTACTGACCGCCGGGTCACGGCCTGTGACCACTGACCGTCGGGTCACGGTACTGACCGCCGGGTCACGGCCTGTGACTACTGACCGCCGGGTCACAGTACTGACCGCCGGGTCACGGCCTGTGACTACTGACCACCGGGTCACGGCCTGTGACTACTGACCGCCGGGTCACGGTACTGACCGCCGGGTCACGGCCTGTGACTACTGACCGCCGGGTCACGGCCTGTGACTACTGACCGCCGGGTCACGGTACTGACCGCCGGGTCACGGCCTGTGACTACTGACCGCCGGGTCACGGCCTGTGACTACTGACCGCCGGGTCACGGCCTGTGACTACTGACCACCGGGTCACGGCCTGTGACTACTGACCGCCGGGTCACGGCCTGTGACTACTGACCACCGGGTCACGGCCTGTGACTACTGACCGCCGGGTCACGGCCTGTGACTACTGACCACCGGGTCACGGCCTGTGACTACTGACTGCCGGGTCACGGTACTGACCGCCGGGTCACGGCCTGTGACTACTGACCGCCGGGTCACGGCCTGTGACTACTGACCGCCGGGTCACGGTACTGACCGCCGGGTCACGGCCTGTGGCTACTGACCGCCGGGTCACGGTACTGACCGCCGGGTCACGGCCTGTGACTACTGACCGCCGGGTCACGGCCTGTGACTACTGACCGCCGGGTCACGGTACTGACCGCCGGGTCACGGTACTGACCGCCGGGTCACGGCCTGTGGCTACTGACCACCGGGTCACGGTACTGACCGCCGGGTCACGGTACTGACCGCCGGGTCACGGCCTGTGACTACTGACCGCCGGGTCACGGTACTGACCGCCGGGTCACGGCCTGTGGCTACTGACCGCCGGGTCACGGTACTGACCGCCGGGTCACGGCCTGTGACTACTGACCGCCGGGTCACGGCCTGTGACTACTGACCGCCGGGTCACGGTACTGACCGCCGGGTCACGGTACTGACCGCCGGGTCACGGCCTGTGACTACTGACCGCCGGGTCACGGCCTGTCACTACTGACCGCCGGGTCACGGCCTGTCACTACTGACCGCCGGGTCACGGTACTGACCACCGGGTCACGGCCTGTGACTACTGACCGCCGGGTCACGGTACTGACCGCCGGGTCACGGCCTGTGACTACTGACCGCCGGGTCACGGTGCTGACCGCCGGGTCACGGCCTGTGACTACTGACCGCCGGGTCACGGTACTGACCGCCGGGTCACGGCCTGTGACTACTGACCGCCGGGTCACGGTACTGACCGCTGGGTCACGGCCTGTGACTACTGACCGCCGGGTCACGGTACTGACCGCCGGGTCACGGCCTGTGGCTACTGACCGCCGGGTCACGGTACTGACCGCCGGGTCACGGCCTGTGACTACTGACCGCCGGGTCACGGCCTGTGACTACTGACCGCCGGGGCACGGTACTGACCGCCGGGTCACGGCCTGTGACTACTGACCGCCAGGTCACGGTACTGACCGCCGGGTCACGGCCTGTGACTACTGACCGCCGGGTCACGGCCTGTGACTACTGACCGCCGGGTCACGGCCTGTGACTACTGACCGCCAGGTCACGGTACTGACCGCCGGGTCACGGCCTGTGACTACTGACCGCCGGGTCACGGCCTGTGACTACTGACCGCCGGGTCACGGCCTGTGACTACTGACCGCCGGGTCACGGTACTGACCGCCGGGTCACGGCCTGTGACTACTGACCGCCGGGTCACGGCCTGTGACTACTGACCGCCAGGTCACGGTACTGACCGCCGGGTCACGGCCTGTGACTACTGACCGCCGGGTCACGGCCTGTGACTACTGACCGCCGGGTCACGGCCTGTGACTACTGACCGCCGGGTCACGGTACTGACCGCCGGGTCACGGCCTGTGACTACTGACCGCCGGGTCACGGCCTGTGACTACTGACCGCCAGGTCACGGTACTGACCGCCGGGTCACGGCCTGTGACTACTGACCGCCGGGTCACGGTACTGACCACCGGGTCACGGCCTGTGACTACTGACCGCCGGGTCACGGCCTGTCACTACTAACCGCCAGGTCACGGTACTGACCGCCGGGTCACGGCCTGTGACTACTGACCGCCGGGTCACGGCCTGTCACTACTGACCGCCGGGTCACGGCCTGTGACTGCTGACCGCCGGGTCACGGTACTGACTGCCGGGTCACGGCCTGTGACTACTGACCGCCGGGTCACGGCCTGTGACTACTGACCGCCGGGTCACGGCCTGTGACTACTGACCGCCGGGTCACGGCCTGTGACTACTGACCGCCGGGTCACGGCCTGTGACTACTGACCGCCGGGTCACGGTACTGACCGCCGGGTCACGGTACTGACCGCCGGGTCACGGTACTGACCGCCGGGTCAAGGTACTGACCGCCGGGTCACGGCCTGTGACTACTGACCGCCGGGTCACGGTACTGACCGCCGGGTCACGGTACTGACCGCCGGGTCACGGTACTGACCGCCGGGTCAAGGTACTGACCGCCGGGTCACGGCCTGTGACTACTGACCGCCGGGTCACGGTACTGACCGCCGGGTCACGGTACTGACCGCCGGGTCACGGTACTGACCGCCGGGTCACGGCCTGTGACTACTGACCGCCGGGTCACGGTACTGACCGCCGGGTCACGGTACTGACCGCCAGGTCACGGTACTGACCGCCGGGTCACGGCCTGTGACTACTGACCGCCGGGTCACGGCCTGTCACTACTGACCGCCGGGTCACGGCCTGTGACTGCTGACCGCCGGGTCACGGTACTGACTGCCGGGTCACGGCCTGTGACTACTGACCGCCGGGTCACGGCCTGTGACTACTGACCGCCGGGTCACGGCCTGTGACTACTGACCGCCGGGTCACGGCCTGTGACTACTGACCGCCGGGCCACGGCCTGTGACTACTGACCGCCGGGTCACGGCCTGTGACTACTGACCGCCGGGTCACGGCCTGTGACTGCTGACCGCCGGGTCACGGTACTGACCGCCGGGTCACGGCCTGTGACTACTGACCGCCGGGTCACGGCCTGTCACTACTGACCGCCAGGTCACGGTACTGACCGCCGGGTCACGGCCTGTGACTACTGACCGCCGGGTCACGGCCTGTCACTACTGACCGCCGGGTCACGGCCTGTGACTGCTGACCGCCGGGTCACGGTACTGACTGCCGGGTCACGGCCTGTGACTACTGACCGCCGGGTCACGGCCTGTGACTACTGACCGCCGGGTCACGGCCTGTGACTACTGACCGCCGGGTCACGGCCTGTGACTACTGACCGCCGGGTCACGGCCTGTGACTACTGACCGCCGGGTCACGGCCTGTGACTACTGACCGCCGGGTCACGGTACTGACCGCCGGGTCACGGTACTGACCGCCGGGTCACGGTACTGACCGCCGGGTCAAGGTACTGACCGCCGGGTCACGGCCTGTGACTACTGACCGCCGGGTCACGGTACTGACCGCCGGGTCACGGTACTGACCGCCGGGTCACGGTACTGACCGCCGGGTCAAGGTACTGACCGCCGGGTCACGGCCTGTGACTACTGACCGCCGGGTCACGGTACTGACCGCCGGGTCACGGTACTGACCGCCGGGTCACGGTACTGACCGCCGGGTCAAGGTACTGACCGCCGGGTCACGGCCTGTGACTACTGACCGCCGGGTCACGGTACTGACCGCCGGGTAACGGCCTGTGACTACTGACCGCCGGGTCACGGCCTGTGGCTACTGACCGCCGGGTCACGGCCTGTGACTACTGACCGCCGGGTCACGGCCTGTCACTACTGACCGCCGGGTCACGGCCTGTGGCTACTGACCGCCGGGTCACGGCCTGTGACTACTGACCGCCGGGTCACGGCCTGTGGCTACTGACCGCCGGGTCACGGCCTGTGACTACTGACCGCCGGGTCACGGCCTGTCACTACTGACCGCCGGGTCACGGTACTGACCGCCGGGTCACGGCCTGTGACTACTGACTGCCGGGTCACGGTACTGACCGCCGGGTCACGGCCTGTGACCACTGACCGTCGGGTCACGGTACTGACCGCCGGGTCACGGCCTGTGACTACTGACCGCCGGGTCACAGTACTGACCGCCGGGTCACGGCCTGTGACTACTGACCACCGGGTCACGGCCTGTGACTACTGACCGCCGGGTCACGGTACTGACCGCCGGGTCACGGCCTGTGACTACTGACCGCCGGGTCACGGCCTGTGACTACTGACCGCCGGGTCACGGTACTGACCGCCGGGTCACGGCCTGTGACTACTGACCGCCGGGTCACGGCCTGTGACTACTGACCGCCGGGTCACGGCCTGTGACTACTGACCACCGGGTCACGGCCTGTGACTACTGACCGCCGGATCACGGCCTGTGACTACTGACCACCGGGTCACGGCCTGTGACTACTGACCGCCGGGTCACGGCCTGTGACTACTGACCACCGGGTCACGGCCTGTGACTACTGACTGCCGGGTCACGGTACTGACCGCCGGGTCACGGCCTGTGACTACTGACCGCCGGGTCACGGTACTGACCGCCGGGTCACGGTACTGACCGCCGGGTCACGGCCTGTGACTACTGACCGCCGGGTCACGGCCTGTGACTAATGACCGACGGGTCACGACCTGTGACTACTGACCGCCGGGTCACGGCCTGTGACTACTGACCGACGGGTCACGGTACTGACCGCTGGACCGACGGGTCAGCCACCCAGCGTCTGAGAGTCCGGCAAACAGAGCACCTCTGAGATGTGCTGGACGGAGGGGGGTCACAGAGGGGGAGTGGAGGTCGGTATGGGGAACAAAGCGCTCCGACTGGCCGTTGGAGGCGCTGAGAATGGTCTCTGAATTCCAGCCGACCAGCCTGCAACTCTCGAGGTATTGTCTGAGCAGATAAAGCCGGCCGGCCTCACCGCCGTGTTGTTATTTACCGAGAGCCGGGACACCGGGAGAGAGCGGGAGAGAGGAGCAGGGTCCTCTGAACGCCCCAACGGCCGCCACAGAGGGGCAGCTCTGAGGAATGTTTTATCTGTCGGCAGGACACGGTAACCTTCGAGGCCCAGCGGTCGTCTGAAAAGGACGAGCGCTGTCTTACAGCTGCCGCTGGGATCCGTCCGTGTCCTGGCGGGGCACGTACCCAACTGAGGTAATTTCTCCTATTCGGCGGTAAAAACTCCTGCCGGGAAGTGACTGTCGTGAGACGCGGCATGGAGCAGTCGGGGTCTTTATGGTGACTAGACGCCGCGCACAATACAGATTAGCATGACCTTGTTCGTGGTAGCATAGCACACTTTGTTGGATGGCAGCACAACTCCAGAGGTAGCGAAGGCAAAAACTCGGTCTGGGGTTAGGTACTGTAACTTCCTTGTTTGGTGTAATGGAACCCTCAGCTGTCTTACGAATTTAAATCGAAAACTGATATAGCACAAATCATTCAAACTGGTTATTGATTCAACTTTTTTGAACGATTCAATCATGATTCATTTTGGAATCTGAATGATTCAATCACCGTTCGATTCCCGGATAACATTTTTATAATTGATTCTTTCCGATTCAAAGAATCAAAATAAATATTTTAATCGATTCACGTTTGATTCAACATTTAAATATACGTGGTGATTGGTGAATTTATGTCAGATCAATACAAAATCATTATAACATTGCTACAGAAATACTATTTCAGTATAAATGAACGTAGCCACTGGGACCGCATGCATTTGCACAATTTACCAGTGTACTGGAATCGTTAAGAATCGTTAAATATTTTGATTCAATCAGTCTTGATTTGATGCGGGTTTTGATTCAATCACGATTCATGAATCAAAAGATCTGGTGGTGAATCAATTATCTTTTGATTCAAGGAATTTTGATTGAACGATTTCAATTTATTAAATCAGTGCCGAATCAATAACCAGTCTCGGGTTTGCACAATCATGCATTACATTTGCTTTTCAGTCGGAATTCTGTTGAATTTGTTGGTGGCTAACAGATAACTGAATCACTTGGTCAGAGGAAGCTGAACTTGGGGAATCCAATGTCCAAAATCCTTACTAAATTACGCAAATATGTGATATTTTCCAATTTCTGCTCAATTGTTATACCAAAAAGGACTGAAAATTAAATTCCATTCTCTCCGAAGCTAAAAAATGAACCGCAGTGGAATTTGTGGAAATATTTTTCAATTCACAAATCAAACCTGTGATAGATGTCATTGTGAAGGAGACACCATGTCGTTAATTTGCCATACTGGTATGACGTCATGTATGCTGACGCTGCAAGTTTGGTGTTTCACCCGGTGACGTCATATCCGTATTATCAGCAGATATGACATCACGTCTGCAACCACTGCTGGTGTGACGCCGCCGGGATCAGCAGACGCCATCAGCGGGATCAGCAGGCGTCACGTCACGTCTGGTGCCGCTGCAGGTGTGACGTCATATCCGCAGCATCATCAGGTGTGACGTCACCGCTGATGCCGATACAGGTGTGACGTCATATCTGCAGGATCAGCAAACGTGACGTCACGTCATGTGCCGATACATGTGTGACGTCATATCTGCAGAATCATCAGACACCACGTGACCACGTCAGGTGCCGCTGCAGGTGTGACGTCATATCTCCAGGATCAGCAAACGTGACGTCACGTGAGGTGCCGCTGCAGGTGCAGACAGCAGTGGCGCCAGCAATGCGCTCTGACCGGTGTATGTGGTCTGTGTAAGGTGCAGAGGTGTTCTTTATTCCGGCCGGTCTGAGACAGGACATCATCTCTTCCCTGTCGTCAAGGTCGCACAAAAATATCTGGCGCCAGTGGTGGAGCGTGGCCAGAAAAGGGCGCGACTCGATGGCTATCTTTGGTCCATTTTTGTCACAGAAATGGCAGTGGAGTGAGTGATTGTATGCCGCTTACATGGGACAACATGCGTCAGTCCTGTGTTGACACGGGACAACATACGTCAGTACTGTGTTGCCACGGGACAACATACGTCAGTCCTGTGTTGACACGGGACAACATAAGTCAGTACTGTGTTGACACGGGGCAACATGCGTCAGTACTGTGTTGACACGGGACAACATAAGTCAGTACTGTGTTGACACGGGGCAACATGCGTCAGTACTGTGTTGACACGGGACAACATGCGTCAGTACTGTGTTGACACGGGACAACATAAGTCAGTACTGTGTTGACACGGGACAACATACGTCAGTACTGTGTTGACACGGGACAACATGCGTCAGTCCTGTGTTGACACGGGACAACATACGTCAGTACTGTGTTGACACGGGACAGCATGCGTCAGTCCTGTGTTGACACGGGACAACATACGTCAGTACTGTGTTGACACCGGACAACATACGTCAGTACTGTGTTGACACGGGACAGCATGCGTCAGTCCTGTGTTGACACGGGACAACATACGTCAGTACTGTGTTGACACGGGACAACATACGTCAGTACTGTGTTGACACGGGACAACATACGTCAGTACTGTGTTGACACGGGACAACATGCGTCAGTCCTGTGTTGACACGGGACAACATACGTCAGTACTGTGTTGACACGGGACAACATGCGTCAGTCCTGTGTTGACACGGGACAACATGCGTCAGTCCTGTGTTGCCACGGGACAACATACGTCAGTACTGTGTTGACACGGGACAACATACGTCAGTACTGTGTTGACACGGGACAACATACGTCAGTACTGTGTTGACACGGGACAGCATACGTCAGTACTGTGTTGCCACGGGACAACATGCGTCAGTACTGTGTTGACACGGGACAACATGCGTCAGTCCTGTGTTGACACGGGACAACATACGTCAGTACTATGTTGACACGGGACAACATGCGTCAGTACTGTGTTGCCACGGGACAACATGCGTCAGTACTGTGTTGCCACGGGACAACATGCGTCAGTACTGTGTTGACACGGGACAACATACGTCAGTACTGTGTTGACACGGGACAACATGCGTCAGTCCTGTGTTGACACGGGACAACATGCGTCAGTACTGTGTTGACACGGGACAACATGCGTCAGTACTGTGTTGACACGGGACAACATGCGTCAGTCCTGTGTTGACACGGGACAACATGCGTCAGCACTGTGTTGACACGGGACAACATACGTCAGTACTGTGTTGACACGGGACAACATACGTCAGTCCTGTGTTGCCACGGGACAACATACGTCAGTCCTGTGTTGACACGGGACAACATGCGTCAGTACTGTGTTGACACGGGACAACATGCGTCAGTACTATGTTGACACGGGACAACATACGTCAGTACTATGTTGACACGGGACAACATGCGTCAGTACTGTGTTGACACGGGACAACATACGTCAGTACTGTGTTGACACGGGACAACATACGTCAGTACTGTGTTGCCACGGGACAGCATACGTCAGTACTATGTTGACACGGGACAACATACGTCAGTCCTGTGTTGACACGGGACAACATGCGTCAGTACTGTGTTGACACGGGACAACATACGTCAGTACTGTGTTGACACGGGACAACATGCGTCAGTACTGTGTTGACACGGGACAACATGCGTCAGTCCTGTGTTGCCACGGGACAACATACGTCAGTCCTGTGTTGACACGGGACAACATGCGTCAGTACTGTGTTGACACGGGACAACATGCGTCAGTACTGTGTTGACACGGGACAACATACGTCAGTACTGTGTTGACACGGGACAACATACGTCAGTACTGTGTTGGCACGGGACAACATGCGTCAGTCCTGTGTTGACACGGGACAACATGCGTCAGTACTGTGTTGACACGGGACAACATACGTCAGTACTGTGTTGACACGGGACAACATGCGTCAGTACTGTGTTGACACGGGACAACATACGTCAGTACTGTGTTGACACGGGACAACATACGTCAGTACTGTGTTGCCACGGGACAGCATACGTCAGTACTGTGTTGACACGGGACAACATACGTCAGTCCTGTGTTGACACGGGACAACATACGTCAGTCCTGTGTTGCCACGGGACAACATACGTCAGTCCTGTGTTGACACGGGACAACATGCGTCAGTCCTGTGTTGACACGGGACAACATGCGTCAGTACTATGTTGACACGGGACAACATGCGTCAGTACTGTGTTGCCACGGGACAGCATACGTCAGTACTGTGTTGACACGGGACAACATACGTCAGTCCTGTGTTGACACGGGACAACATACGTCAGTCCTGTGTTGCCACGGGACAACATACGTCAGTCCTGTGTTGACACGGGACAACATGCGTCAGTCCTGTGTTGACACGGGACAACATGCGTCAGTACTATGTTGACACGGGACAACATGCGTCAGTACTGTGTTGACACGGGACAACATGCGTCAGTACTGTGTTGACACGGGACAACATGCGTCAGTACTATGTTGACACGGGACAACATACGTCAGTCCTGTGTTGACACGGGACAGCATACGTCAGTACTATGTTGACACGGGACAACATGCGTCAGTCCTGTGTTGCCACGGGACAGCATGCGTCAGTACTGTGTTGACACGGGACAACATACGTCAGTACTGTGTTGACACGGGACAGCATACGTCAGTACTGTGTTGACACGGGACAGCATACGTCAGTCCTGTGTTGCCACGGGACAACATACGTCAGTACTGTGTTGACACGGGACAGCATACGTCAGTCCTGTGTTGACACGGGACAACATACGTCAGTACTGTGTTGACACGGGACAACATACGTCAGTACTGTGTTGCCACGGGACAGCATACGTCAGTACTGTGTTGACACGGGACAACATACGTCAGTCCTGTGTTGACACGGGACAACATACGTCAGTCCTGTGTTGCCACGGGACAACATACGTCAGTACTGTGTTGACACGGGACAACATGCGTCAGTACTATGTTGACACGGGACAACATACGTCAGTACTGTGTTGACACGGGACAGCATACGTCAGTCCTGTGTTGACACGGGACAACATACGTCAGTACTGTGTTGACACGAGACAACATGCGTCAGTCCTGTGTTGACACGGGACAACATGCGTCAGTCCTGTGTTGACACGGGACAACATACGTCAGTACTGTGTTGACACGGGACAACATACGTCAGTACTGTGTTGACACGGGACAACATACGTCAGTCCTGTGTTGACACGGGACAACATGCGTCAGTACTGTGTTGACACGGGACAGCATACGTCAGTACTGTGTTGCCACGGGACAACATACGTCAGTACTGTGTTGACACGGGGCAACATACGTCAGTACTGTGTTGACACGGGACAACATACGTCAGTCCTGTGTTGACACGGGACAACATACGTCAGTACTGTGTTGACACGGGACAACATACGTCAGTACTGTGTTGACACGGGACAACATACGTCAGTACTGTGTTGACACGGGACAACATGCGTCAGTCCTGTGTTGACACGGGACAACATGCGTCAGTACTGTGTTGACACGGGACAACATAAGTCAGTACTGTGTTGACACGGGGCAACATGCGTCAGTACTGTGTTGACACGGGACAACATGCGTCAGTACTGTGTTGACACGGGACAACATAAGTCAGTACTGTGTTGACACGGGACAACATACGTCAGTACTGTGTTGACACGGGACAACATACGTCAGTACTGTGTTGACACGGGACAACATACGTCAGTACTGTGTTGACACGGGACAACATGCGTCAGTCCTGTGTTGACACGGGACAACATGCGTCAGTCCTGTGTTGACACGGGACAACATACGTCAGTACTGTGTTGACACGGGACAACATGCGTCAGTACTATGTTGACACGCATTATGTAGGTAACTGTGTGACGGCAAACAGACACCACATCTGTGACGGTGTGACGGCAAACAGACACCACATCTGTGACGGTGTGACGGCAAGCAGACACCACATCTGTAACTGTGTGACGGCAAACAGACACCACATCTGTGACGGTGTGACGGCAAACAGACACCACATCTGTGACGGTGTGACGGCAAACAGACACCACATCTGTGACGGTGTGACGGCAAACAGACACCACATCTGTGACGGTGTGACGGCAAACAGACACCACATCTGTGACGGTGTGACGGCAAACAGACACCACATCTGTGACGGTGTGACGGCAAACAGACACCACATCTGTGACGGTGTGACGGCAAACAGACACCACATCTGTGACGGTGAGACGGCAAACAGACACCACATCTGTGACGGTGTGACGGCAAACAGGCACCACATCTGTGACGGTGAGACGGCAAACAGACACCACATCTGTAACTGTGTGACGGCAAACAGGCACCACATCTGTGACGGTGTGACGGCAAACAGACACCACATCTGTGACGGTGAGACGGCAAACAGACACCACATCTGTGACGGTGTGACGGCAAACAGGCACCACATCTGTGACGGTGAGACGGCAAACAGACACCACATCTGTAACTGTGTGACGGCAAACAGGCACCACATCTGTGACGGTGTGACGGCAAACAGACACCACATCTGTGACGGTGAGACGGCAAATAGACACCACATCTGTGACGGTGTGACGGCAAACCGACACCACATCTGTGACGGTGTGACGGCAAACAGACACCACATCTGTGACGGTGAGACGGCAAACAGACACCACATCTGTAACTGTGTGACGGCAAACAGACACCACATCTGTGACGGTGTGACGGCAAACAGACACCACATCTGTGACGGTGTGACGGCAAACAGACACCACATCTGTGACGGTGTGACGGCAAACAGACACCACATCTGTGACGGTGTGACGGCAAACAGACACCACATCTGTAACTGTGTGACGGCAAACAGACACCACATCTGTGACGGTGTGACGGCAAGCAGACACCACATCTGTGACGGTGTGACGGCAAACAGACACCACATCTGTGACGGTGTGACGGCAAACAGACACCACATCTGTAACTGTGTGACGGCAAACAGACACCACATCTGTGACGGTGTGACGGCAAGCAGACACCACATCTGTGACGGTGTGACGGCAAACAGACACCACATCTGTGACGGTGTGACGGCAAGCAGACAGCACATCTGTGACGGTGTGACGGCAAACAGACACCACATCTGTGACGGTGTGACGGCAAACAGACACCACATATGTGATGGTGTGACGGTAAACAGACACCACATCTGTGACGGTGTGACGGTAAACAGACACCACATCTGTGATGGTGTGACCCGATGTGACACACTGATTGTGACCGATGTGACACTCGACACACTGAGAGTGACCGGTGTGACACTCGACACACTGAGAGTGACCGGAGTGACACTCGACACACTGAGAGTGACCGGTGTGACACTTGACTCACCGAGAGTGACCGGTGTGACACTCGACACACCGAGAGTGACCGGTGTGACACTCGACACACTGAGAGGTGACCGATGTGACACTCGACACACTGAGAGTGACCGATGTGACACTCGACACACTGAGAGTGACCGGTCTGACACTCGACACACCGAGAGTGACCGGAGTGACACACTGATAGTGACCGATGTGACACACTGCTAGTGACCGGTGTGACACTCGACACACTGAGAGTGACCGATGTGACACTCGACACACTGAGCGTGACCGATGTGACACTCGACACACCGAGAGTGACCGATGTGACACTCGACACATTAAGATCGACCGATGTGACACTCGACACACTGAGAGTGACCGGTGGTGACACTCGACACATTGAGAGTGACCGGTGTGACACTCGACACACTGAGAGTGACCGGTGTGACACTCGACACACTGAGAGTGACCGGAGTGACACTCGACACACTGAGAGTGACCGGTGTGACACTCGACACACTGAGAGTGACCGATGTGAAACTCGACACACTGAGAGTGACCGATGTGACACTCGACACACTGAGAGTGACCGGTGGTGACACTCGACACACTGAGAGTGACTGATGTGACACTCGACACATTAAGATCGACCGATGTGACACTCGACACACTGAGAGTTACCGGCGGTGACACTCGACACATTGATAGTGACCGGTGTGACACTTGACTCACCGAGAGTGACCGGTGTGACACTCGACACACCGAGAGTGACCGGTGTGACACTCGACACACTGAGAGGTGACCGATGTGACACTCGACACACTGAGAGTGACCGATGTGACACTCGACACACTGAGAGTGACCGGTGTGACACTCGATACACTGGGAGTGACCGGTGTGACACTCGACACACTGAGAGTGACCGGTGTGGCACTCGACACACTGAGAGTGACCGATGTGACACTCGACACACTGAGAGTGACCGGTGTGACACTCGACACACCGAGAGTGACCGGTGTGACACTCGACACATTGAGAGTGATCGGTGTGACACTCGACACACTGAGAGTGACCGATGTGACACTCGACACACTGAGAGGTGACACTCGACACACTGAGAGCGATCGGTGTGGTGCCGGCCGCGGGTAAGACGGCTACCATTGTATATATCGCTTGCTGAACGCATTTCTGCCAGGCCGGTGTTCGTAGTATAAAACAAGGCAAGGTATAACAAGTTATAAAAAACACGGCACGGTAAGGTATACAATTAGTCGATATCAGCCCCTACAGAACAAGTCGAAATTATTAGAGAAGGTCCAGAGACAATCCGAGCAGGCCGAAACAGGACCGAACAATCCGAGCAGGCCCTTATAGTCAGAACAGGCTCAGCCATTTAAAACAGTCCCTGTAGTCCGAACAGGCTCAGACATTTATTACAGTCCCTATAGTCCGAACAGGTGACTGACACGGTACACAGTGTCTGATTGTTCAGACCTGTTCCTCACCCCTCTGACTGTCCTCCGGACCTGTTCTGTCTGTTCTGTGTCTTGTCTGTTCACAGCTGAAGGCAGCCATTCAGCTGGCCCTCTGCTGCTCAGACACCGGTCACGCAGTCCTCACTCCCCTTATAGAGACCAGTGACACGGCTCTGAGTTGACTGGTAACACCGTACGGCGAAACACGGGGGGCCCTGTCTCGCCAGCTGAATGAAGCCATTCGGAGCCGCGACCAGAGTCGGCCGCGGCTTAGTGACGGCAGCTGCAGCGAGCTTCACCGGGGACAGGCGACCAGAGTCGGCCGCAGCTCGGTGACGGCAGCTGCAGCGAGCTGCACCGGGGACAGGCGACCAGAGTCGGCCGCGGCTCGGTGACTGCAGCTGCAGCGAGCTGCACCGGGGACGGGCGACCAGAGTTGGTCGCAGCTCGGTGACGGCAGCTGCAGCGAGCTTCACCGGGGACCGGTGACCAGAGTCGGCCGCGGCTCGGTGACTGCAGCTGCAGCGAGCTGCACCGGGGACCGGCGACCAGAGTCGGCCGCGGCTTAGTGACGGCAGCTGCAGCGAGCTGCACCGGGGACGGGCGACCAGAGTTGGTCGCAGCTCGGTGACGGCAGCTGCAGCGAGCTGCACCGGGGACTGGCGACCAGAGTCGGTCGCAGCTCGGTGACGGCAGCTGCAGCGAGCTGCACCGGGGACTGGCGACCAGAGTCGGTCGCAGCTCGGTGACGGCAGCTGCAGCGAGCTGCACCGGGGACTGGCGACCAGAGTCGGTCGCAGCTCGGTGACGGCAGCTGCAGCGAGCTGCACCGGGGACGGGAGACCAGAGTCGGCCGCAGCTCGGTGACGGCAGCTGCAGCGAGCTTCACCGGGGACAGGTGACCAGAGTCGGTCGCAGCTCGGTGACGGCAGCTGCAGCGAGCTGCACCGGGGACCGGCGACCAGAGTCGGTCGCAGCTTAGTAACGGCAGCTGTAGCGAGCTTCACCGGGGACAGGTGACCAGAGTCGGTCGCGGCTCGGTGACGGCAGCTGCAGCGAGCTTCACCGGGGACAGGTGACCAGGGTCGGTCGCGGCTCGGTGACGGCAGCTGCAGCGAGCTTCACCGGGGACAGGTGACCAGAGTCGGTCGCGGCTCGGTGACGGCAGCTGCAGCGAGCTGCACCGGGGACGGGCGACCAGAGTTGGTCGCAGCTCGGTGACGGCAGCTGCAGCGAGCTTCACCGGGGACAGGCGACCAGAGTCGGTCGCAGCTCGGTGACGGCAGCTGCAGCGAGCTGCACCGGGGACGGGCAACCAGAGTTGGTCGCAGCTCGGTGACGGCAGCTGCAGCGAGCTTCACCGGGGACAGGCGACCAGAGTCGGTCGCAGCTCGGTGACGGCAGCTGCAGCGAGCTGCACCGGGGACCGGCGACCAGAGTCGACCGCGGCTCGGTGACGGCAGCTGCAGCGAGCTGCATCGGGGACCGGTGACCAGAGTTGGTCGCAGCTCGGTGACGGCAGCTGCAGCGAGCTTCACCGGGGACGGGCGAGCTGCCACATTGCGGCAACCCTCTCGCCAGAGAGAGGGGGTGCTGGCCAGGCTTCGCTCAGGAGTCATTCCACGTCAAATCGCACAAGAAATTTCCCGACCCCTCCGATTTTGATGAAAATTAGTGCGGGACCGGGACGGAGCTTAACAAGAGAGAGACCGGGAGCGTAAACATATTTTAACCAGCAGTTCACTTCCACAGCAACACACTGTTGCTGTGGCTTTTTGTGTTTTTGGTTACCATGGTTGGTTCATTGTTTCACATTTATAGCATACAAGTAAATATGCTAGGATAATTATTGCAAATTTTGTGAAAATAATGATATGCTTAATCTGAACGGGCCGGACCGGGCCTGGGCCTCAATATTATTAATTTGACCGGGTCTGGTCCGGACCTGGGCTTGGTGTTCATGGGGCCGGGCCGGGCCGGGCTGGGGGTTGGTGTTCATGGAGCCGGGCCGGGCCGGGCTGGGGGTTGGTGTTCATGGGGCCGGGCCGGGCCGGGCTGGGGGTTGGTGGGCCTGGGCTGGGCTGGGCCGGGCTGGGGGTTGGTGGGCCTGGGCTGGGCTGGGCCGGGCTGGGGGTTGGTGGGCCTGGGCTGGGCTGGGCCGGGCTGGGGGTTGGTGGGCCCGTGACGAACACTGCTAAACATACGATAGCTGTCACGCCATACACATATTCCATACCATACCATACTATACACATACATACCCTCCGGTACATTCAGAACATCGCTCAAGTTACCTTATTTTATGCATTGATACTCACCAATAAATCAAATATAGTTGAGAAATACTCAATTATACTCCATTATCAGACAAGGCATTATATACATTAATGTGGATATCAGGAGGCTTTTAGCTATCGTAATTCTTCCTTTAATGCTCAGATTCCTCTGTTGCCACATCCTTACCGTCACACAAATGCTATCCCTTATTGGTTAGATGTTATCTAATTGACAGTTTTCAGTGGCGCTAAACCATATCCCTAAGATTTGCACACGTCTAACTGCAAGCATTCCACATACACTGGCCATTGAGTGGCGTGCGCCTCCGACCCACATTAACTTAGATTTTCTCACATTTAACTCCAAACCAGACACCTGTGCAAACTCCGTTAGTACATTATGTAAGGCCTTAACCGATTCTTCATCTCTAACAAAAACTGTCGTGTCATCGGCGTACTGCGATATTTTAATCACGTGCTATTTAGACAGATACCCTTTATATCTGTACATTTCATTATTTGAATCGCTAATAGTTTATCAGCTACGGCAAACAGCATTCCATAAATAGGACATCCTTGCATTATTTCTCTCAAAGGCTTAAACCACTCAGACGTGAATCCATCTTTTATCTCAGCGAGCTCTGCGTTATGATACAATAACTTGACCCACTTAATAAATGGCTCCCCAAAGCCAAATCTCCTAAGTGCCGAAAATATGAAGTTATGTTCTAAGCTATTGAAGGCGGTCTGAAAATCTAGCGCGCATGTAACACCTGGAACTCCGTCTTGACATGTGTAGTCAATCACATCCTGAATTATTATCAAGTTGTCTTTAATGCAGTGACCTCTCAAAGAATCCAGTTTGTTTAACGTTAATTATTTTCTGAATAACATTTTCCAGTCTCATTGCTAATACCTTGGCTACAATTTTATAAACAATATCTAACAGGCATATTGGGTGTTTATTCTTCAGTTTGCTCTGGTCACCCGTCTTCGGGATCAGAGTTAACACTCCCCTTCTCTGATTGACAAAAAACGCCCCATCGTTATACGCCGTATTTATGTATCTAACTATTATCTTTCCAATATCTTCCCAGAAAAACAGCATAAACTCTTTGTTGAACCCTGACCCAGACGGGGATTTATTAGCTCCCATGCGTACCGGCTGGGGTCAAGGCCGCCATTTTATGCTAATGGACTTAGCGGAATACAACTAATATCGAACTGCTCCACAAGGTTGGACATTCAGAAATAGGGGTAAAAATCTACGTGATCTTAATTTGACTTTTTACCTGACGAGGTCAAAATCATAAAACGTGTTTTTCTAAGTTTGCCTGGTCGTAACTAGTCCAAACTTGGCAGAATAAATGAACGTAACATCCGCTAAGAATGTGCAAAAAAATGACTGAGACTTTTTAACTTTTTGAGATAGATGCTGCCGTTTGAGTATGGTAAGGAAGTGAAACGGAGCAATGCCGCGAGGCTATTTTCATGTCGCTGGCTAAAATGTCGGTTTCTTTGGCCCGACTGACCTCCAATTTGGTGGATAGCTTCCGACTGACGAATTCAATAATTTCCCGAGTTTTCAGCTTCACCTGACCTCGCATGACCTAGTATGACTTAGGAATAGTGTATTGCCCATAGATATGTATTACCTATAGGTAATACGGTGTTTTATAGATGTTCAGGAGCATAAGACATATGCACAGGTGTTAACAGGTGGCATGTATGGTTTCCATTGAGATCATGACCCCGGATGACCTTTTCAGAGGTCAACCGAGGTCACTGACCTTTGATAACCTGATATGATATTTGTGGGTCTCTGGAGGTTTATAGGACATTTTGTGACGCAGATTTCAAATTGGCACCCATGTTTTGCATACAATTTTACATATAATTATATAAAATGGTTTCAAAATTTGAAATCATCATCTTAAAATATCCTAGAGACCTCCAGAGGTCAAAAATATCATCTCAGGTCATCAAAGGTCAGTGACCTCGGTTGACCTCTGGAAAGGTCATCCGGGGTCATGATCTCAATGAAAACCATAAATGTCACCTGTTAACACCTGTGCATATGTGTTATGCTCCTGAACATCTATAAACACCGTATTACCTATAGGTAATACGTATCTATGGGCTATACACTATTCCTAGGTCATGCTAGGTCATGCGAGGTTAGATCAAGCTGAAAACTCGGGAAGCTATTTAATTCGTCAACTGGAAGCTACCCACCTAATTGGACGTCAATCGGGCCAAACAAACTGACATTATGGCAAGCAACAGGAAAATAGCCTCGGGGCATTGCTCCGTTTCATTTCATTACCATACTCAAAGGGCGGCATCTCAAAAAGTTAAAAAGTATCCGCCATTATTTTTTGACATTCTTAGAGGATGTTACGTCAATTTATTCTGCCAAGTTTGGTTACGAGCTTCCAGGAAAACTTATAGAAAAATACATTTTATGATTTTGACCTCATCAGGTCAAAGGTCAAATTGAGGTCACGTAGAATTTTACCCCTATTTCCGAATGGTCCAACCCTGTGGAGCACTTCGATATTACTTATATTCCGCTAAGTCCATTAGCATAAATGATATAGACGTTTGATTGATATAAAGTACGCAAAAAATCGTGACCTTTGGCGACCTCTAAATATGACCCTTGAGGTCACGCGGACCTAAAAGTGAGTGGGTATGTTTCTATCACTTGACACTACAGTTGTACCAATTTTAATCGAAATCTGAAAGCGTCGGGTACGAAACCGGCCTTTTTGTGCGATTTGACCCTTTAGTGCCCTTATGACCCTTAGGGCAAACCCATTTTATGTAAAAACACCTTCTTGAGCTGCGAGGTATCTGTCCCCGAATGTGAAAATTGCCAAGTCCCATTGACAGTACGATATATCCTTCTGGAATGCAACAAATTTCAACAATGCCGCAGTCCGATCCTGAGATACGCGCCATCGCGCCAAGCCCCTCTGTCGCTTCCTTTACTCCTAGGGAACGATCATCCATCGCTGATAAAGCTTCATTTTAACTTCCTTGGTTAATCTCAACTTACCTCGCTAATACGATCAAATTGATATGGCCTTGTGTGTATTATTCAGGATTGCACACATGACACCATCATGAGTAGATAAACGTTTCCAAAGTTGGTGTGGCCAAAGGGTATTATATTGCTATTTTTGTTATTTTGTCATAGCTCGACAAGATGCTGCAATACATTTGCATTACACAAAATGAAATGTTGGTGTGGCTCTGCCACACCAACTTAAAAGTTGGCGTGGCATTGGCTACACCTGCTGTCGCTGCCGATCTGCCTTCTCCTCTGGTTCTGGAGCCTGCAACATTTCTGTAGCTGAAGATGTCAGATCCGGGGTTAAAAAAGAAGTGAAGATGAGATTCCCTATTGATGGAGTTTATTGCAGACTAGAAGCGTAGAATGAAGAACGTAGAAGGATATAGATGAGAAGTTAGCAGAGACGCAGACACGCGCACAGGAGCCGAGGCTCACAATCTACACTCCACAGTCTCGGCGGCGTGCCTGCCGCATTAGGCTGCACTCGGGCATGCACGGTTCGTTGGAAGAGTTCGGAGGGCTCAAACTACGGGAGATGCACCATTGGAAAGCTGAGCTGACGCGGAATTCAGCGTTGTAAATTTTTCAAAAATCTGTCGAGGGCCTTTTTTTAAATCGACATTTTGTCCGAATTCGCGCCCCTTTCGTTTGGCCAGGGCTATCGCGTATGGTATGGCAAAAATGCAGACCAATGGCATGTCTACCGATTCGTCATGCTCTGCACAAGGTCCATAGAATGCAAAGCCATTAAATGGTTTGGTTGGTTGCATGGCTGCATCAAAGCCAATCGCTCCCGGTGTCGGCACTACGGCGCACTCCCGCCCGCGCCTCACGCGCAGAATCGCCGCTCGCGACAAGCGAGCTGAGTACTGCGCGCCGCCGGCCCGGCTTACGGAGCGGGCCCTCGTCCATTCACGGAGAAACGGTGCATCGCATGTTGAAAAACCTAGCTCTGTCCACTAGCTCAGCTATTCAAGGAGATCGTGACAAATTTACAGCCACCTCCGATCGCTACAAATGGTACTTTTAGACAATTGCATGCACCATATTTTCCAAACGTAGCCTCTGACCGGGACTGGGCGCCGGCCCGGCTCGACCAACTTCGAGGCTGTACACGATATGCCGTCATAGGCCACAGCGCGGCCGCCGCCGGCCGGCTGGCCGGTCAGGGTCAGGTCATGACCGGCGGCGGCCACGCTGTGGCCTCTGACGTCCGCGCATCGTGTACAGTCTCACATCGTATACAGCCTCGAAGTTGACCGTGCCGGGCTGGCGGCCAGTCCCGGTCAGAAGCTACAGGGTGTCCGGTAAAAAACATACTCTGGATTTTAGCTGGTGCTTCAATATTCACGTGCCAATTTTGTGTAAACTTGCCATGATTATAGCTGGTAACGTGGCAAAACCGATGAACACAGAAATATGTCCTTTGAGATGTGTTTTAATATTGCAAAGGCGTTTTGTGTGGAAGCCTACATTC
>JAXIVJ010003912.1:0-40000 GCA_036785665.1 Chirona hameri | reverse complement strand
CGGCAGCGGCTCCTCCGACCGTTAGCTGGCTTCCGGCGGGCCAGCCGAGCCCGGCCTGTCCCGTGCTGTCCCCTCCCTCCCTCTCTGCTGTCAC
The DNA here is from genome assembly GCA_036785665.1 of Chirona hameri. Classification (NCBI taxonomy): domain Eukaryota; kingdom Metazoa; phylum Arthropoda; class Thecostraca; order Balanomorpha; family Balanidae; genus Chirona; species Chirona hameri. Next base: position 39,906 of record JAXIVJ010003912.1, on the reverse strand, counting down.
CTGGACTGGCGGGCTAGACGGGCCCGGTCAGCGTCCCTGGTGAGGTGTTTGTCTCGAGGTGCAGCTGCAGAGGAGGCATTTCTCGAAGGACCGGCCCGAGGCAGGCAGGTGACACGGCGCTGTGTTAGGTCACGTTCCGTCCACACAGCTGCCGAGTGCCTCCGGCCGCCGCCGAACGTTTAAAGGCCCGGTGTATGGACTTTACACACGCCGCCGATGTAAGTTCAGTTGACTAGAGGACGGCGATTCTACGCTCCGTGATGCAGATAGCCCTCAGAGATCGTCTGGTATGTGTTATGCTGAAACGTGCAGGCTGTAAGTAACACCCAGACAGGTTCTCACTTTTACCGGCTAATGTGCTTTGCATGAGGTAATGCAAAGCATTACCTCTGCAAAGCAGGATTTCGTGTTTTCTTCAGACCCAGGAAGCGTCGCCGTCAGCGGCTGGCGCCAGCCAGGTGCGCTGCTGTCGGCTGGAGTGCGTTTTTCCTCGCTCAAGAAGTTAATGCAGCTCCGATTGGGCACAGATAACTGGCCGAAAAACCACCGGTATACCATTTGTCTCGAGCCGTGGCTTTATGGTCATCCTCCGTTCAGCCGGCCACGGCAGGCTCATCGACGTCATGTTAATGTGAGAGGATGCGCCAGACCCCTATATACGTCGTGTTAATGTGAGAGGAGGCGCCAGACCCTATCTACGTCATGTTAATGTGCGAGGAGGCGTCATATCCCTATATACGTCGTGTTAATGTGAGAGGAGGTGCCAGACCCTATCTACGTCGTGTTAATGTGAGAGGAGGCGCCATATCCCTATATACGTCGTGTTAATGTGAGAGGAGGCGCCAGGCCCCTATATACGTCATGTTAATGTGAGAGGAGGCGCCAGACTCTATTTTCGTCGTGTTAATGTGAGAGGAGGCGCCATATCCATATATATATATATACGTCGTGTTAATGTGAGAGGAGGCACCATATCCATATATACGTCGTGTTAATGTCAGAGGAGGCGCCAGACCCTATCTACGTCGTGTTAATGTGAGAGGAGGCGCCATATCCATATATACGTCGTGTTAATGTGAGAGGAGGTGCCAGACCCCTATATACGTCGTGTTAATGTGAGAGGAGGTGCCAGACCCCTATCTACGTCATGTTAATGTGAGAGGAGGCGTCATATCCCTATATACGTCGTGTTAATGTGAGAGGAGGCGCCAGGCCCCTATATACGTCATGTTAATGTGAGAGGAGGCGCCAGACCCTATATACGTCGTGTTAATGTGGGAGGAGGCGCCAGACCCTATATACGTCGTGTTAATGTGAGAGGAGGCGCCAGACCCCATATATACGTCGTGTTCATGTGAGAGGAGGCGCCAGACCCTATATACGTCGTGTTAATGTGGGAGGAGGCGCCAGACCCTCTCACATTAACACGACGTGTTAATGTGAGAGGAGGCGCCAGACCCTATCTACGTCGTGTTAATGTGAGAAGAGGCGCCATATCCATATATACGTCGTGTTAATGTGAGAGGAGGCGCCAGACCCTATCTACGTCGTGTTAATGTGAGAGGAGGTGCCAGACCCCTATATACGTCGTGTTAATGTGGGAGGAGGCGCCAGACCCCTATATACGTCATGTTAATGTGAGAGGAGGCGCCAGACCCTCTCACATTAACACGACGTGTTAATGTGAGAAGAGGCGCCATATCCATATATATATATATATATATATATATATATATATATATATATATATATATATATATATATATATATATATATATATATATATATATATATATATATATATATATATATATATATATATATATATATATATATATATATATATATATATATATATATATATATATATATATATATATATATATATATATATATATATATATATATATATACGTCTTGTTAATGTGAGAAGAGGCGCCAGACCCTATCTACGTCGTGTTAATGTGAGAGGAGGTGCCAGACCCCTATATACGTCGTGTTAATGTGGGAGGAGGCGCCAGACCCCTATATACGCCATGTTAATGTGAGAGGAGGCGCCAGACCCTATCTACGTCGTGTTAATGTGAGAAGAGGCGCCATATCCATATATATATATATATATATATATATACGTCGTGTTAATGTGAGAGGAGGCGCCATATCCATATATATACGTCGTGTTAATGTGAGAAGAGGCGCCAGACCCTATCTACGTCGTGTTAATGTGAGAGGAGGCGCCATATCCATATATATACGTCGTGTTAATGTGAGAGGAGGCGCCATATCCATATATATATATACGTCGTGTTAATGTCAGAGGAGGTGCCATATCCATATATACGTGGTGTTAATGTGAGAGGAGGCGCCAGACCCTATCTACGTCGTGTTAATGTGAGAGGAGGCGCCATATCCATATATACGTCGTGTTAATGTGAGAGGAGGCGCCAGGCCCCTATATACGTCATGTTAATGTGAGAGGAGGCGCCATATCCATATATACGTCGTGTTAATGTGAGAGGAGGCGCCAGACCCTATATACGTCGTGTTAATGTGAGAGGAGGTGCCAGACCCTCTCACATTAACACGACGTGTTAATGTGAGAAGAGGCGCCATATCCATATATACGTCGTGTTGATGTGAGAGGAGGCGCCAGGCCCCTATATTCGTCATGCTAATGTGGGAGGAGGCGCCAGACCCCTATATACGTCGTGTTAATGTGAGAGGAGGCGCCAGACCCCTATCTTCGTCGTGATAATGCGAGAGGAGGTGCCAGACACTATCTACGTCGTGTTAATGTGAGAGGAAGCGCCAGATCCCTATATACGTCGTGTTAATGTGAGAGGAGGTGCCAGACCCTATCTACGTCGTGTTAATGTGAGAGGAGGCGTCATATCCCTATATACGTTGTGTTAATGTGTGATGAGGCGCCAGGCCCCTATATACGTCATGCTAATGTGAGAGGAGGTGCCAGACCCCTATCAACGTCGTGTTAATGTGAGAGGAGGTGCCATATCCATATATACGTCGCGTTAAAGGAAATAGTTCACCTTCAAAATTAGTTTTAAACTGAGATAGCAGTTTTGTAGCCCGTTTTGGGAAACCCCTATCTGCAAGTTGTCTTGACTGAAAAGACTCTCCAGCCGAATATATTTGATTTTTTGGCGAAGGAATGCGGTGCTGGCGAAATAATGTGGTGCTGGATCTAGCCCGGACAGAGGCTATACCATCAGCCAATCAGCTTGCAGCTGGTGCTAGCAAGGGGACCGCCGGCCACCGGTTGGCACATCTATAATGCGAGTCTATCCTTACGCGACTACTTTCGAATCTGATTGACTGAATAATTTTGTTTACCTTCCCGTGACGTCAGGCCTCTGACTCAGAGTATGCATATAGTTTTGGCTAACAATAATAATGTACGGTCTTCTGTCCTGAATCGACACGATACGTGTAAGACTATTTTTGACAATATAAAAAGAAATTGTATTAAAAATATAACCAAATCGTGTTTGGGAAAATTTCCCAAGTGATCTATTTCATTTAATGTGGGAGGAGGCGCCAGACCCCCGCCGTATCTGAACATACCGATCTGTTCCCGGACCCATCCACATATGGTGCTATTTCAGAGACTTTACTATATTGAAACAATCTCTGTTTCGTTTGACTTATTACTGATGGGCTATGACTATGGTATCCTGGCTCTGGTAGTCTTTGTGAGACTGATATGCTTTGCACACAAACATTACAGCGGAACATAAGCCACTAAATATACCTTACGTCCTAATATGGGGACTTCTAACTTCGTGTCGCAGGCTCACATCATCTGGCCGACAGTGTCCTTCCCTGCTATGCCGTCACTAACAAGCAACCCAATCACTCATCGTGCAATCAGCAATCAACAGCTCCCGGGAATGCGACCATTGTGTAGTTGCAGGTGTTCATATTGCAGTTGTGTACGTCGCTGGTCTCTGTGTACGTCGCAGTCAGGTGGATCCCGGTGATTGGCTGGCCCTCGGCGATGCTGCTGCCACCTACGTTACCAGCTAACTTATCGCCGCAACCGCAGCCGCCGCCCGGCCCAACCCGGCCGCCGTCAGTTCAGTTCAGAGCGCCGCTGTGGTAGGACGTGTCCGAATCAGCTCCTCTGGACAGCTGCCAGCACGTGAGACGCTCGTCGCCGGGTTCTCTGAGTTGCTGGTGAGGAGTGTCGAAAGGTGACCGGTCAACGCTGTGCCGACCCTCCCCGCGGAGTGGCAGCCGTAAGCAGCAGCAGCATGAAGGCCGCGATTGCTGAGCCGGCCAAGGCCGAGAAGAGGCTGGGCGTGGACCTGAAGGCGGCGCGCAAGAGCAGTTTCGACTCAGACGAGGTGCAGATGTACCTGAACAAGCTGACCCACCTGGTGCCCAACGCGCCGAAGCACCGCAAGCTGAGCAAGCTGGAGGTGATCCAGTGCGTGATCGACTACATATGTGAGCTGGAGGAGACGCTGCTGGTGCGTCAGCTGGTGCGGCAGCCGTCCAGCGTGCTCAGCGAGCGGCAGAACACGCTCCACTCCACCGAGGTGAGCACGGCGTACTGTGATTTTGTGCGTGTCTATTTTGTTGTACTCCTTGAGCTTATTTCACGATGGATAAAATGTTATGTGGTAATAATTGTGCAACGAACGGACAATGTGCTAGTCATGCTTCCAGTCACACGGACACGTTCCTTAGTAGTTCGGTTTGACGTCATTGCAACTAACGACATGTCTGCGATAGCTCTTCGTGACACCTGCCGTTCTTTCATAACGATCGGTTTTTCCTTGGCGTGATCGCGTTCGCTTCACTCGCGTGTAAGCACTTAGGACTGATCCGTTCGAACAGCATGTTTCCGCCCAGTTTACCGTTACCAGTGGCAGTCTTAAGCAGCAGCAGCATGCAGGCCGCGATTGCTGAGCCGGCCATACCGTCCCCAGCTGGACGTTATCGGCCCGTTAGATCCACTGTGTCGGGTCTACTATGTCGAGTCTCCTGTGTCGGGTCTCCTGTGTCGGGTCTCCTGTGTCGGGTCTCCTGTGTCGGGTCTCCCGTGTCGGGTCTCCCGTGTCGGATCTCCCGTGTCCACTCTCCCGTGTCCACTGTGTCGGGTCCCCTGTGTCGGGTCCCCTGTGTCGGGTCCCCTGTGTCGGGTCCCCTGTGTCGGGTATCCTGTGTCCAGTCTCCTGTGTTCGGTCTCCCGTGTCGGGTCTCCTGTGTCGGGTCTCCCGTGTCGGGTCTCCCGTGTCGGGTCTCCCGTGTCGGGTCTCCCGTGTCGGGTCTCCCGTGTCGGGTCTCCTGTGTCGGGTCTCCTGTGTCGGGTCTCCCGTGTCGGGTCTCCCGTGTCGGGTCTTCTATGTCGAGTCTCCTGTGTCGGGTCTCCTGTGTCGGATCTCCCGTGTCGGATTTCCCGTGACCACTGTGTCGGTGTTCGGCAGCAGATGCGGCCGGCCACTGGACGGTCGGGTCCCTGGTGGTGTGTTAGCCGTCTGTATGTCGTACTGTTCTCTGGTCGTGGTATGTATCGGCTGTGTGCCGTGTGCTGGCAACCTCCCAGCGTCACTAACCGTTTTCCCGTGTTCCAGGCGACGGCAGAACGTCGGTCGTGATGTCTGCCATCATCAAACTCTGTGCGCGCGTCATCGTACTGAACATTGCAGCATCGAACCATACATCATCACCGGGAACGTCATCAACTATGTAAACAAGAGGCAGGAATAACGAATAGAAGATATATATATATATATATATATATATATATATATATATATATATATATATATATATATATATATATATATATATATATATATATATATATTGAAGAAGATTGCATTTACGCATGTCACAGAAGATCACTTGGCAAAAGGTGAGCGTCGTTGGTCAACTCATGTTTGTTTGTCATTGCTTCTACAGTCATTGCTGGTTTGTCATTGCTTCTACAGTCATTGCTTTGTCATTGCTTCTATACAGCTAGCTATTGTTGTCCGCCGTTCACATTGTCGTGTGCATCGAGAATATTCATCTCCAGGCTGCACAGGCAAGCAGACATTCACAGTCACGCGGTAACTACACAGCTTCCAATCTAACGAGGTTTCTTTCTTTCAGAGCGACTCAGACTCCTCACGGACACCGCCGTCCGACGCCGAGCGCCAGCCGCCCTCGTAAACCTGCTGACTGGAGACTGCGACGGAGACCAAGTACAAAGCGGCGGCGGGCCGGCCGGCCGCCAGACGGAGCCGGCAGCGGCGCCGACCGCACACGGCCGCCAGCCGGTGGTCACTCCGGCACCGAGACGGGCCACTAACGTCCGCTGGGACCCCACCCACGGCCCGGACCAGCTGTAGGACCAGACGGCCCCTAAGCTGCCCCTGAGCTGCCCGGCCTAGGCCGGCTCTCTGCCGCCGAACCTCCGTGTCTCGGCCGCCGGACCTTTGTTACGGGGCCGGGTCTCGGCCGCCGGACCTCTGTTACGGGGCCGTGTCTCGGCCGCCGGGCCTCTGTTACGGGGCCGTGTCTCGGCCGCCGGACCTCTGTTACGGGGCCGTGTCTCGGCCGCCGGACCTCTGTTACGGGGCCGTTTCGCCGCCTGACCTCTGTTACGAGGCCGAGGTGTGTCGGAGTCTGGAGTCTGTGGAGGACGTCATTTGAACTGGAGTGGGCAGCCGACACCGGCAGACGGACCATACAACCCGGTACTCGCTCCTCCACTCAGTACTGCATACTGTGCATTCCCTGCTGTACAAACGGAGAGAAAGAGAGTGAGAGAGAGAGGGAGTGTATGTTAGTGATGACCTGACGTAATCCCATATATAAGTATCGTGCCTGTGATCCTATTTGTCTGTGATACGTTCTGCATGAGATCATTATGGAATATAATATGAGAGTGACTCGGCGTTTGTGGCAGCTCAGTCTGGAGGAACCGAGTGGCTGGGGCGCTGGCTGCAGTGCTCATCACAATGGGCGATCATCAGCTGATGTCTCCACTGCAGCTCACACCTGCTGACCACGTCAGTCTGTCTGTGACCACGTCAGTTTGTCTGTGACCACGTCAATCAGTCTGTCTCGAAATGGTAGCAACATAGTGGTCACCAGCGGTCTCCAGCCAAACCTCCCCCTAAATGGTGCGCCGGTGTCGGCCGGTACCCAGCGGTCTCTGATCGGTGAAGGTCACCTCACCGCACTCCCAGCGGTGACGGCAGCGTCTCCGAGCTCAGCTGGCACGCTCAGCACCTGTCACGTGACCTCTGACCTGTGACACCCGCCCGGCCCGTCACCTGTCACATGACCTCTGACCTGTGACGCCCCTCCACCGGGGCACAGTTATTACCCCACCAGCGGGTGAGTCGTCGTCGGCCGGGTGGCCCCGTCACATGTCACGTGACCTCTGACATGTGACGCTCTTCCTCCGGGGTACAGTTTTTACCTCACCAGCGGGTGAGGCGTCATCCGGGTGGCCCCACCTGCTGACAAAAACTCCACGATATCTCGCCGGGTCGCGGCGTTTTTAGAGCGCCGGCCGGGTCATCCATCTAATGGCGGCATTGTGCGGCGAAACGCGCCGCTCTGAGACGATCCTGGCGCGGCATGACAAAAAGGCGGCGGCGTCTGAGACGGAGCCGATGGCGGCGCGCGGTGCGCCGTTTTTGTCTGCCGTACGGCGGTGCAGGTGACACCTGTAGCGGCGGCCGGCCGCGGAGCCGCCATCGTAACTGGATTATCCGTGTCGTGAGGAGCTCTACTGCAGAGGGCGGCGGGGTTCAGGCGGCCGTACGTGTGGCTAACCTCCTCTCCCTCCCTCCCTCCCTCTCTCCCTCCATCCCTCCCTCCCTCCCTCCCTCCCTCCCTCCCTCTCTCCCTCCCTCCCTCCCTCCCTCCCTCCCTCCCTCCCCCCTCAGACTGCAGCGCTGGACCCGTTATGGGCCGATCAGGTACACAGTGGTGTGGCGGAGAGTATGTACGGTGGACTGAAGTGCGAACTCCGCTTCAGACCACGCTGTTAACCAGCTCAGTTAAGTTCATATTTAGGTGACATTTACCGAGTATTTTCATATGTATTGGTCCTTATCTTTTCATCCCCTACTTTTGACGTGGTATTCCGTGATCACAAATAATGGACGCATCTTGAAATTATTTGATATCATCTCTCCTGTTCCAAAAAAGAAACTAGACGACGGTCGACCCGTTCACCAGCTAAGCCATTAACACAGCGACATTTTGATAGCTATCTTGATCCGCTAAACTGTTAACGCAATAAGCCCTATAAGTAAGGTGGCGTTGTTTCTTGTTATTCGAATAGAATGAAACGTCTACCATAGTGATCCACATTACGCAAAAATAATACAAGAAAGTTGCGAAAACCCGCGTTTCGAAAAGCGATCACCCGTTATGAAATACAAGCTTAACAATGGATAAGTGAACAGATGGTGCGTATAATCTTCCATGCTTTATAGATGAGCCTTTAGCTCGACTTTGACATCTTATTACGGGTTTTCATCACAATTGAGCTTCTAAGTGAGCAATAAAATGGAAATCGTCGGGACACGGTATCTTCTTACAAAGGAGGCAGCAATACGCTGTGAGACCTTGGTAAGCCTACCACTTGGCTGCCACAATAATAAATGTCCAGGCAGGTGCCTGTAAAAAGGATGGAGATAGTGAAAGGTTGGCAACTTTTTCCTCGAAGGTCCCCTCACTTCAAGCCTCAACCGAACACTTCGGAATCACCCATTAACACCTTCCGACCTTTCGTCTTCGGAATCACCCTTTAACACCTTCCCGACCTTACGTCTTCGGAATCACCCTTTAACACCTTCCGACCTTTCGTCTTCTGAATAACCCTTTAACACCTTCCCGACCTTACGTCTTTATTTCATGGAGACGATTTACTCTCAGTCTCGCTCGTTAATTGATTTGGCTTACAATAATACGCCCGAACGCCGCCAGCTAAACACTGTTCGTTATGTTGCGGCCCGTGGCGGCCTGTGGCGGCCCGTGGCGGCCTGTGGCGGCCTGTGGCGGCCTGTGGCGGCCTGTGGCGGCCTGTGGCGGCCTGTGGCGGCCTGTGGCGGCCTGTGGCGGCCCGTGGCGGCCCGTGGCGGCCCGTGGCGGCCCGTGGCGGCCGGTGGCGGCCCGTGGCGGCCAGTTCTGCGGCCAGTTCTGGAGCCAGTGGGCAGTGACCCGACCACAGATCCGCGCACAGTCACATTACACAGTCACATTACACAGTCACATTACACAGTCACATTACACAGTCACATTACACAGCCAGCAGCATCATATTCTCGCCAGCTGGGAATGGCTCCTTCTGGCATGCTTTCGGCTTCTTATATGAAAGAGAACAATATGGATCGATGGAGCAATGCGTTGCACTTCCTCTTCTCCTCAAAGACTGTTCTATGTTCCTACGCGACATGTACCTGTGATAGGTATGTACTTATGCATATGCATGTGTGGAGCGTTCAGTTCCTGGTATCCATGTTGATGACGGCTGAATTTATTGACGGCTCATGTTTTTGCTGTTGCATGACATGGCAGTTATGTTGTCACGGCGTCATTTATTGAACCGGAGCCCCTCCCCATTCCCGCCGCATTCGTGGCATACCTCAGTGGAGTCCGGACAAGCCCGGCGCGCAGCCTGGTATGCCAGATACGGGGAAGAACACGTGTGGTATCGGTGGACAGCACACCTGTTTCAACAGTTCAGCGCGCTGTTCAGTGTTCAGTTCCAATAGTTCAGTGTGTGGTTTGCCCGCTGCTAAACACGGCGTTGCTGTGCACCTGCGATCACAGCACCCCTCAGGCCCTCAGCGGGCGGAAAACATGACCCGGGGCACATTGACGCGCGTCAGCACACATTAAGTCACATACAGGAACATCCTGCACAGGAGTTGATGGTGTCACCGCCGCTGCGACGCCAACATCCACGCTTCCATGAAGTCAGTGTGAGAGCTGTGTCGCACAGCAGTGCCGGAGCGTCTCCACATCACCGTCAGAAGTCTGTGTGAGAGCTGTGTCGCAGCACCATCTCACCGTCAGAAGTCTGTGTGAGAGCTGTGTCGCAGCACCATCTCACCGTCAGAAGTCAGTGTCAGAGCTGTGTCGCAGCACCATCTCACCGTCAGAAGTCAGTGTGAGAGCTGTGTCGCAGCAGTGCCGGAGTGTCTCCACCTCACCGTCAGAAGTCAGTGTGAGAGCTGTGTCGCAGCAGTGCCGGAGTGTCTCCATCTGACCGTCAGCTGAGCAGTCCATCCCAGCAGTTGTCTCTGCCTCACTCTGCGTCCCCCAGTGTCACCTGGCCACCCTCATCTCCAGAGAAACTCGACCCGGCCACGCCCCGACCACCGTGGGAACCGAACCGCCCCCGTCACATCTGCGGCGCGCGGCGACGCGCCACATTCGGCGCCGCACCAAATCACAGGGCACCGCAGCCATTGTGACGCGGTAGCCGCCTCTGATGACGCGCCAGATCGCCGCCGGATCGCCGGGATCGCCGCCGCGGCGCAGCGGTGACGAATGTGGCGCCGTCTGACCACCGATTGGCGGGGCTCCGACGGCTGGCAGGCTGCAATCTCAGAGCCGGAGCCGGAGCCGGAGCTTGGCTGGGAGTCAAAGAGGTCACGGTCTCTGCGCTGTTCCAGGCTTCCACTTTGCCTTACCCTTGACACCTGCAAGCTCGCCTCATCTCTTCTCCTTGAAATCAAACAAAACATGCGTTCGCACGCAAACACGCAGCAAAACCGGCAGCAAAAACAGCTCGGGCGATACAATCAGGCGCGCACGCAGCGTGCCGGTAAATCAAGCGGAGCTCGGCCCGGCCTGGCCGAGTCACGACACGGGCGGCGCTCCGGAGAGCCGGGACGAGTCTCAACACGGCCCGGTCTGGCCGAGTCACGACACGGGCGGCGCTCCGGAGAGCCGGGACGAGTCTCAACACGGCCCGGTCTGGCCGAGTCACGGCACGGGCGGCGCTCCGGAGAGCCGGGAGAGTCTCAACACAGCCCGGTCTGGCCGAGTCACGGCACGGGCGGCGCTCCGGAGAGCCGGGACGAGTCCCAACACAGCTCGGCCTGGCCGAGTCACGGCACGGGCGGCGCTCCGGAGAGCCGGGACGAGTCTCAACTCAGCCCTCTCCACCGCAGAGCTGCAGCCCGACGTCAGCTCTCCGGCTCTGCGGTGCACGTGCAGCCCCTCCCTCCCCTCCCTCTCCTGCCTCCCCGGCTGCCGGAACAGCAGGCGAGCAGACAGGCGCGTCTGAGAGGCGCGGTGGCCGTCTGACGCAGGTGGCTGGGGAAGAGGGAGGGAGGAGGTGAGAGCAGCCACAGCTGAGCTGTGACTGTCCCAGCAGCTTCAGTCCCATCCAGCCGTACCAGCAGCTTCAGTCCCATCCAGCTGTCCCTGCAGCTTCAGTCAGCCGTCGCTGCAGGCACGGCTGAGCTGTGCGGATGTTGTCCAGATCTATCAGGAGGCCGCTGCGTCAGCTCAGTAATTAGCTGCTGCAATAAGGAGCTGAATAGCTGTGTACGGTAAGATCGCGGCGCAACACAGCATGCACAATGCATGCGGCGAAGGAATGTCACAGTGATTGGGGCACATAGTGGCGGAGGAGTGCCGCTGTGATTGGGGCACACAGTGGCAGAGGAATGTCGCAGTGATTGGGACACATAGTGGCGGAGGAGTGTCGATGTGATTGGGGCACAGAGCAGCGGAGGAGTGCCGCTGTGATTGGGGCACATAGTGACGGAGGAGTGTCGCTGTGATTGGGGCACATAGTGACGGAGGAATGTCGCTGTGATTGGGGCACATAGTGACGGAGGAATGTCGCTGTGATTGGGGCACATAGTGACGGAGGAGTGCCGCTGTGATTGGGGCACATAGTGACGGAGGAATGTCGCTGTGATTGGGGCACAGAGCGGCGGCGGAGTGCCGCTGTGATTGTGATACAGAGCGGCAGAGGAGTGCCGCTGTGATTGGGGCAAAGAGCAGCGGAGGAGTGCCGCTGTGATTGGGGCACAGAGCAGCGGAGGAGTGCCGCTGTGATTGGGACACAGAGCGGCGGAAGAATGCCGCTGTGATTGGGGCACAGATCAGCGGAGGAATGCCGCTGTGATTGGGGCACAGAGCGGCGGAGGAATGCCGCTGTGATTGCGGCACAGAGCGGCGGAGGAATGCCGCTGTGATTGGGGCACTGAGCGGCGGAGGAGTGCCGATGTGATTGGGGCACAGAGCGGCGTGATAGCCCTGTCACGGAGCTGAGGACGGTCACAAGACGGACCGCGATCGAAATCTGCGAAGGCATGTTGCCATCGAAATGGCAAATGCAACTTAAACTTAATTTTTTGAGACAACAAATTCACTCGAATGAGTTTACTATGTACTATATCGTGTAATTGTTATGACTCAGTGTGTTATTATTTGGAATGACGTATTGTACAAATAGTGAGTAGTGTGTTTAACAACTTCTCCAAGATGTATAGGCTTACTGAAAACGCAACCATAGCCCTTGCAATACCTCCTCCCCTGTGAGTTCCCCCACTTCTTTTTGCACTTCAAATAAGAAATAGCAAGTTACATTATTACGTTTTAATGGTATAGGTAAGGAATGCGCTTCGCGGTTACATTGCAGTATTCGCTGTTCGTGTTGCTTGGCATGTGCTTGTTGTTTGCGTAGTGACTCTGTTGAATATTACAGTTTTCTTTTGCCGCCTGACGTCAGTTTTTCGTTCCTCAGTCGTTACCTCGGTTGCCAAGTGGTACGTTAAACGCCCGGTCTTATAATCCAAACAAATGGAGCCAGATTAAAGGGTTCATAGCGACAGGAACGCCGCCGGCCAACAAACAGTCTGTGGTGAGGAGCCGCGCTGCTATCGTTACTCTTCCTCCCCTCCAATCAGTGATCGCCTTTCAGCGGGTCAGAGCCCCCAGCCCAGTGTGCCGTTCCCCTCCCCCCCCCCTGCCGTGGCCGCCCCGTTCACCCACCTGCACCCTCCCAGTGGCGTGCCTCCCCTGGACGCCGCCTGGGAGCGGTCAGAGGACGCACACACTGAGAGCAGGTTGTCTGAGATGCACCTGCTGCCGGCATTCCTGGACGGGCTGATTTACATGTGGTGGCGGGCTGGGACGGGGCCGGGGTCGGAAGACGGCTGGGCAGGACCAGGGCCGGGAGATTTTTGGGTAGGGCCGGAGCCGGGGCCGCGGCCGGGAGACGGCTGGGCAGGGCCGGGAGATTGTTGGGTAGGGCCGGAGCCGAGGCCGGGGCCGGGGCAGGGGCCGGGGCCGGGACGGGGCCGGGGCCTGGGCCGGGGACGGGGCCGTGAGACGGCTGGGCAGGGCCAGGGCCGGGCCCGTGGCCGGGACGGGAGACGGTTGGGTAGGGCCGGGGCCGGGGCCGGGGACGGGGCCGGGGCCTGGGCCGGGGACGGGGCCGTGAGACGGTTGGGCAGGGCCAGGGCCGGGCCCGTGGCCGGGACGGGAGACGGTTGGGTATGGCCGGGGACGGGGCCGTGGCCGGTAGACGGTTCGGTAGGGCCGGGGCCGGGGCCGGGGCCGGGGCCGGGGCCGGGGCCGGGGCCGGGACCGGGGCCGGGACCGGGGCCGGGGCCGGGGCCGGGGCCAGGGCCGGGCCGGGAGACGGCTGGGTTGGGCCGGGAGACACCCGGCCCGCCTGCTGTGGGATGGACGGAGACCTGTCCCTGACCTCTCAAACACTCCATATGGCTGTCCTATGTGAACCATTGTCCGAGGATTACTTTACTTCTTACTAAGGGATTGCTAAGGGAGATCCGTAGCTTCCTAAAATAATGGTAAGGTCAGAAGTTAACAGAAATGCAATGGCTGATAAAATATAAGCAAAGCAAACTCACATTGCAGTGTCTTTTTTTCAAATGCAAGTAGCATGCAAATGAGACGGGACGCTGAGCAAAAACAGTAATTATAATGCCGGATTACTGTACAACTATTGCAAGCTCCCTGCGTTGCTCCATGGGTTGCAGCACGATCGCTGTCAGACTGTAAGGGCTATACATCCCAGTACAGCTAGGGCTATACATCCCGGTACAGCTGGTTGTTGTAAGGGCTATACATCCCGGTACAGCTGGTTGTTGTAAGGGCTATACATCCCGGTACAGCTGGTTGTTGTAAGGGCTATACATCCCGGTACAGCTGGTTGTTGTAAGGGCTATACATCCCGGTACAGCTGGTTGTTGTAAGGGCTATACATCCCGGTACAGCTGGTTGTTGTAAGGGCTATACATCCCGGTACAGCTGGTTGTTGTAAGGGCTATACATCCCGGTACAGCTGGTTGTTGTAAGGGCTATACATCCCGGTACAGCTGGTTGTTGTAAGGGCTATACATCCCAGTACAGCTGGTTGTTGTAAGGGCTATACATCCCGGTACAGCTGGTTGTTGTAAGGGCTATACATCCCGGTACAGCTGGTTGTTGTAAGGGCTATACATCCCGGTACAGCTGGTTGTTGTAAGGGCTATGCATCCCGGTACAGCTGGTTGTTGTAAGGGCTATACATCCCGGTACAGCTGGTTGTTGTAAGGGCTATACATCCCGGTACAGCTGGTTGTTGTAAGGGCTATACATCCCAGTACAGCTGGTTGTTGTAAGGGCTATACATCCCAGTACAGCTGGTTGTTGTAAGGGCTATACATCCCGGTACAGCTGGTTGTTGTAAGGGCTATACATCCCGGTACAGCTGGTTGTTGTAAGGGATATACATCCCGGTACAGCTGGTTGTTGTAAGGGCTATACATCCCGGTACAGCTGGTTGTTGTAAGGGCTATACATCCCGGTACAGCTGGTTGTTGTAAGGGCTATACATCCCGGTACAGCTGGTTGTTGTAAGGGCTATACATCCCGGTACAGCTGGTTGTTGTAAGGGTTATACATCCCGGTACAGCTGGTTGTTGTAAGGGCTATACATCCCGGTACAGCTGGTTGTTGTAAGGGCTATACATCCCGGTACAGCTGGTTGTTGTAAGGGCTTTACATCCCGGTACAGCTGGTTGTTGTAAGGGCTATACATCCCGGTACAGCTGGTTGTTGTAAGGGCTTTACATCCCGGTACAGCTGGTTGTTGTAAGGGCTATACATCCCGGTACAGCTGGTTGTTGTAAGGGCTATACATCCCAGTACAGCTGGTTGTTGCGGTTTCCTCTGCTGATCACCTCGGATGCTCCTCGGTCATGGTTCCGGGAGGAATCAGGCAAACATTGCATCTCTTTTATATTTATAACCCGGCTCTGTTCCACTTCTGATCCAACCTTTCACCATCCCTGTCCCTGTCCCTGTCCCTGTCCCTGTCCCTGTCCCTGTCCCTGTCCCTGTCCCTGTCCCTGTCCCTGTCCCTGTCCCTGTCCCTGTCCCTGTCCCGCCCGGGTCCCTCCAGACGATGGTCGGGTCCGGCTCCGGCGGGGACCGCTGCTGACATCTGATAACTCGGCCGTGCCCAGGTAAAACGTCAGCCAGATAAAGGATGGCTGCCTCAATTAGTCTGCGCTTGTTTGTCCCAGGCCCGGGCAGCAAATACCAACACGTGGCCGACTGCCCTGGGCCCTGGGTACCGTCGCCGTGTGGCCCTTTGTTCGCCGGCCCGGTCAGAGCCGGCTCAAAAATGCCCCAGCGGCGATAAATTGCCGCCTTTGTCACCGCCATTTTGTGTGTCGGAGCAGGAACGTGCGTTCTCATCAGGGGAACCGCTCAGAGGCGGGTGTTGGATACGGTGTGAGAAGAGCTGTAAATTTGCGGAGGAAACGGACGAGGGAAATATCACGGTAAAAATGGAAATGTTCGTGAAAGGTATTAGTGCTATTTTGCGTTGGATTCCCTAATACTGTTACATTTGGATTGAACTTAGCACATCTTCCCCAGTGTCCCCTGTACAGTCCATGCGCCTCTCTTTCGGCCGTCCGGGCGCGCGCAGCCGGCGTCCTCGGTGTGGCCGCTTCATTTATCAAACGAAGGCTGGCTGGCGCACGATCCCGCCATATGAGAGAGAGAGACGACCTCAGCGTGATTATAGAGCCGGGTCGTGAACAGACGGGAGGGCAGCGACGGTCACGACGCACCAGTACCGGCCGTGTCAGCCAACAGGTGACCACTGACTCTGCAGCTGCTGGTAAGAGGTCAGCAGCAGCAGCAGCAGCAGCAGCAGCAGCAGCAGCAGCAGCAGCAGCAGCAGTCCAGCACTGTCGGCGGTCTGATGTCAGATGGAGGGTTCAGCTGAGACTGCAGTACAGAGTGTCAGCTGCCGACTGTCGGCGGTCTGATGTCAGATGGACGGTTCAGCTGAGACTGCAGTACGGAGTGTCAGCTGCCGATTGTCGGCGGTCTGATGTCAGATGGACGGTTCAGCCGAGACTGCAGTACAGAGTGTCAGCTGCCGACTGTCGGCGGTCTGATGTCAGATGGACGGTTCAGCTGAGACTGCAGTACATAGTGTCAGCTGCCGACTGTCGGCGGTCTGATGTCAGATGGACGGTTCAGCTGAGACTGCAGTACACAGTGTCAGCTGCCGACTGTCGGCGGTCTGATGTCAGATGGACGGTTCAGCTGAGACTGCAGTACAGAGTGTCAGCTGCCGACTGTCGGCGGTCCATGTCCATGATGTCAGATGGACGGTTCAGCTGAGACTGCAGTACAGAGTGTCAGCTGCCGACTGTCGGCGGTCTGATGTCAGATGGACGGTTCAGCTGAGACTGCAGTACAGAGTGTCAGCTGCCGACTGTCGGCGGTCTGATGTCAGATGGACGGTTCAGCTGAGACTACAGTACAGTGTGTCAGCTGCCGACTGTCGGCGGTCCATGTCCATGATGTCAGATGGACGGTTCAGCTGAGACTGCAGTACAGAGTGTCAGCTGCCGACTGTCGGCGGTCTGATGTCAGATGGACGGTTCAGCTGAGACTGCAGTACAGAGTGTCAGCTGCCGACTGTCGGCGGTCTGATGTCAGATGGACGGTTCAGCTGAGACTGCAGTACAGAGTGTCAGCTGCCGACTGTCGGCGGTCCATGTCCATGATGTCAGATGGACGGTTCAGCTGAGACTGCAGTACAGAGTGTCAGCTGCCGACTGTCGGCGGTCTGATGTCAGATGGACGGTTCAGCTGAGACTGCAGTACAGAGTGTCAGCTGCCGACTGTCGGCGGTCTGATGTCAGATGGACGGTTCAGCTGAGACTGCAGTACAGAGTGTCAGCTGCCGACTGTCGGCGGTCTGATGTCAGATGGACGGTTCAGATGAGACTGCAGTACAGAGTGTCAGCTGCCGACTGTCGGCGGTCTGATGTCAGATGGACGGTTCAGCTGAGACTGCAGTACAGAGTGTCAGCTGCCGACTGTCGGCGGTCTGATGTCAGATGGACGGTTCAGCTGAGACTGCAGTACAGAGTGTCAGCTGCCGACTGTCGGCGGTCTGATGTCAGATGGACGGTTCAGCTGAGACTGCAGTACAGAGTGTCAGCTGCCGACTGTCGGCGGTCTGATGTCAGATGGACGGTTCAGCTGAGACTGCAGTACAGAGTGTCAGCTGCCGACTGTCGGCGGTCTGATGTCAGATGGACGGTTCAGCTGAGACTGCAGTACAGTGTCAGCTGCCGACTGTCGGCGGTCTGATGTCAGATGGACGGTTCAGCTGAGACTGCAGTACAGAGTGTCAGCTGCCGACTGTCGGCGGTCCATGTCCATGATGTCAGATGGCCGGTTCAGCTGAGACTGCAGTACAGAGTGTCAGCTGCCGACTGTCGGCGGTCTGATGTCAGATGGACGGTTCAGCTGAGACTGCAGTACAGAGTGTCAGCTGCCGACTGTCGGCGGTCCATGTCCATGATGTCAGATGGAGGGTTCAGCTGAGACTGCAGTACAGAGTGTCAGCTGCCGACTGTCGGCGGTCTGATGTCAGATGGACGGTTCAGCTGAGACTGCAGTGCAGAGTGTCAGCTGCCGACTGTCGGCGGTCTGATGTCACATGGACGGTTCAGATGAGACTGCAGTACAGAGTGTCAGCTGCCGACTGTCGGCGGTCTGATGTCAGATGGACGGTTCAGCTGAGACTGCAGTACAGAGTGTCAGCTGCCGACTGTCGGCGGTCTGATGTCAGATGGACGGTTCAGCTGAAACTGCAGTGCAGAGTGTCAGCTGCCGACTGTCGGCGGTCTGATGTCAGATGGACGGTTCAGCTGAGACTGCAGTACAGAGTGTCAGCTGCCGACTGTCGGCGGTCTGATGTCAGATGGACGGTTCAGCTGAGACTGCAGTACAGAGTGTCAGCTGCCGACTGTCGGCGGTCTGATGTCAGATGGACGGTTCAGCTGAGACTGCAGTACAGAGTGTCAGCTGCCGACTGTCGGCGGTCTGATGTCAGATGGACGGTTCAGCCGAGACTGCAGTACAGAGTGTCAGCTGCCGACTGTCGGCGGTCTGATGTCAGATGGACGGTTCAGCCGAGACTGCAGTACAGAGTGTCAGCTGCCGACTGTCGGCGGTCTGATGTCAGATGGAGGGTTCAGCTGAGACTGCAGTACAGAGTGTCAGCTGCCGACTGTCGGCGGTCCATGTCCATGATGTCAGATGGAGGGTTCAGCTGAGACTGCAGTACAGAGTGTCAGCTGCCGACTGTCGGCGGTCTGATGTCAGATGGACGGTTCAGCTGAGACTGCAGTACAGAGTGTCAGCTGCCGACTGTCGGCGGTCTGATGTCAGATGGACGGTTCAGCCGAGACTGCAGTACAGAGTGTCAGCTGCCGACTGTCGGCGGTCTGATGTCAGATGGACGGTTCAGCCGAGACTGCAGTACAGAGTGTCAGCTGCCGACTGTCGGCGGTCTGATGTCAGATGGAGGGTTCAGCTGAGACTGCAGTACAGAGTGTCAGCTGCCGACTGTCGGCGGTCCATGTCCATGATGTCAGATGGAGGGTTCAGCTGAGACTGCAGTACAGAGTGTCAGCTGCCGACTGTCGGCGGTCTGATGTCAGATGGACGGTTCAGCTGAGACTGCAGTACAGAGTGTCAGCTGCCGACTGTCGGCGGTCTGATGTCAGATGGACGGTTCAGCCGAGACTGCAGTACAGAGTGTCAGCTGCCGACTGTCGGCGGTCTGATGTCAGATGGACGGTTCAGCCGAGACTGCAGTACAGAGTGTCAGCTGCCGACTGTCGGCGGTCTGATGTCAGATGGACGGTTCAGCTGAGACTGCAGTACATAGTGTCAGCTGCCGACTGTCGGCGGTCTGATGTCACATGGACGGTTCAGCTGAGACTGCAGTACACAGTGTCAGCTGCCGACTGTCGGCGGTCTGATGTCAGATGGACGGTTCAGCTGAGACTACAGTACAGAGTGTCAGCTGCCGACTGTCGGCGGTCTGATGTCAGATGGACGGTTCAGATGAGACTACAGTACATAGTGTCAGCTGCCGACTGTCGGCGGTCTGATGTCAGATGGAGGGTTCAGCTGAGACTACAGTACAGAGTGTCAGCTGCCGACTGTCGGCGGTCTGATGTCAGATGGAGGGTTCAGATGAGACTACAGTACAGAGTGTCAGCTGCCGACTGTCGGCGGTCTGATGTCAGATGGACGGTTCAGCTGAGACTGCAGTACAGAGTGTCAGCTGCCGACTGTCGGCGGTCCATGTCCATGATGTCAGATGGAGGGTTCAGCTGAGACTGCAGTACAGAGTGTCAGCTGCCGACTGTCAGCGGTCTGATGTCAGATGGACGGTTCAGCTGAGACTGCAGTACAGAGTGTCAGCTGCCGACTGTCGGCGGTCTGATGTCAGATGGAGGGTTCAGATGAGACTGCAGTACAGAGTGTCAGCTGCCGACTGTCGGTGGTCTGATGTCAGATGGAGGGTTCAGATGAGACTGCAGTACAGAGTGTCAGCTGCCGACTGTCGGCGGTCTGATGTCAGATGGACGGTTCAGCTGAGACTGCAGTACAGAGTGTCAGCTGCCGACTGTCGGCGGTCTGATGTCAGATGGACGGTTCAGCTGAGACTGCAGTACAGAGTGTCAGCTGCCGACTGTCGGCGGTCTGATGTCAGATGGACGGTTCAGCCGAGACTGCAGTGCAGAGTGTCAGCTGCCGACTGTCGGCGGTCTGATGTCAGATGGACGGTTCAGCTGAGACTGCAGTACAGAGTGTCAGCTGCCGACTGTCGGCGGTCCATGTCCATGATGTCAGATGGACGGTTCAGCTGAGACTGCAGTACAGAGTGTCAGCTGCCGACTGTCGGCGGTCTGATGTCAGATGGACGGTTCAGCTGAGACTGCAGTACAGAGTGTCAGCTGCCGACTGTCGGCGGTCTGATGTCAGATGGAGGGTTCAGCTGAGACTGCAGTACAGAGTGTCAGCTGCCGACTGTCGGCGGTCTGATGTCAGATGGACGGTTCAGCTGAGACTGCAGTACAGAGTGTCAGCTGCCGACTGTCGGCGGTCTGATGTCAGATGGACGGTTCAGCTGAGACTGCAGTACAGAGTGTCAGCTGCCGACTGTCGGCGGTCTGATGTCAGATGGACGGTTCAGCTGAGACTGCAGTACAGAGTGTCAGCTGCCGACTGTCGGCGGTCTGATGTCAGATGGAGGGTTCAGATGAGACTGCAGTACAGAGTGTCAGCTGCCGACTGTCGGCGGTCTGATGTCAGATGGACGGTTCAGCTGAGACTGCAGTACAGAGTGTCAGCTGCCGACTGTCGGCGGTCTGATGTCAGATGGACGGTTCAGCCGAGACTGCAGTACAGAGTGTCAGCTGCCGACTGTCGGCGGTCTGATGTCAGATGGACGGTTCAGCTGAGACTGCAGTACAGAGTGTCAGCTGCCGACTGTCGGCGGTCTGATGTCAGATGGACGGTTCAGCTGAGACTGCAGTACAGAGTGTCAGCTGCCGACTGTCGGCGGTCTGATGTCAGATGGACGGTTCAGCTGAGACTGCAGTACGGAGTGTCAGCTGCCGACTGTCGGTGGTCTGATGTCAGATGGACGGTTCAGCCGAGACTGCAGTACAGAGTGTCAGCTGCCAACTGTCGGCGGTCTGATGTCAGATGGAGGGTTCAGCTGAGACTGCAGTACAGAGTGTCAGCTGCCGACTGTCGGCGGTCTGATGTCAGATGGACGGTTCAGCCGAGACTGCAGTACAGAGTGTCAGCTGCCGACTGTCGGCGGTCCATGTCCATGATGTCAGATGGACGGTTCAGATGAGACTGCAGTACAGAGTGTCAGCTGCCGACTGTCGGCGGTCTGATGTCAGATGGAGGGTTCAGCTGAGACTGCAGTACAGAGTGTGAGCTGCCGACTGTCGGTGGTCTGATGTCAGATGGACGGTTCAGCTGAGACTGCAGTACATAGTGTCAGCTGCCGACTGTCGGCGGTCTGATGTCAGATGGACGGTTCAGCTGAGACTGCAGTACAGAGTGTCAGCTGCCGACTGTCGGCGGTCTGATGTCAGATGGACGGTTCAGCTGAGACTGCAGTACAGAGTGTCAGCTGCCGACTGTCGGCGGTCTGATGTCAGATGGACGGTTCAGCTGAGACTGCAGTACAGAGTGTCAGCTGCCGACTGTCGGCGGTCTGATGTCAGATGGACGGTTCAGCTGAGACTGCAGTACAGAGTGTCAGCTGCCGACTTTCGGCGGTCTGATGTCAGATGGACGGTTCAGCTGAGACTGCAGTACAGAGTGTCAGCTGCCGACTGTCGGCGGTCTGATGTCAGATGGACGGTTCAGCTGAGACTGCAGTACAGAGTGTCAGCTGCCGACTGTCGGCGGTCCATGTCCATGATGTCAGATGGCCGGTTCAGCTGAGACTGCAGTACAGAGTGTCAGCTGCCGACTGTCGGCGGTCCATGTCCATGATGTCAGATGGCCGGTTCAGCTGAGACTGCAGTACAGAGTGTCAGCTGCCGACTGTCGGCGGTCTGATGTCAGATGGACGGTTCAGCTGAGACTGCAGTACAGAGTGTCAGCTGCCGACTGTCGGCGGTCTGATGTCAGATGGACGGTTCAGCTGAGACTGCAGTACAGAGTGTCAGCTGCCGACTGTCGGCGGTCTGATGTCACATGGACGGTTCAGCTGAGACTGCAGTACAGAGTGTCAGCTGCCGACTGTCGGCGGTCTGATGTCAGATGGAGGGTTCAGATGAGACTGCAGTACAGAGTGTCAGCTGCCGACTGTCGGCGGTCTGATGTCAGATGGTCGGTTCAGCTGAGACTGCAGTACAGAGTGTCAGCTGCCGACTGTCGGCGGTCTGATGTCAGATGGACGGTTCAGCTGAGACTGCAGTACAGAGTGTCAGCTGCCGACTGTCGGCGGTCTGATGTCAGATGGACGGTTCAGCTGAGACTGCAGTACGGAGTGTCAGCTGCCGACTGTCGGCGGTCTGATGTCAGATGGAGGGTTCAGATGAGACTGCAGTACAGAGTGTCAGCTGCCGACTGTCGGCGGTCTGATGTCAGATGGAGGGTTCAGCCGAGACTGCAGTACAGAGTGTCAGCTGCCGATTGTCGGCGGTCTGATGTCAGATGGACGGTTCAGATGAGACTGCAGTACAGAGTGTCAGCTGCCGACTGTCGGCGGTCTGATGTCAGATGGAGGGTTCAGCCGAGACTGCAGTACAGAGTGTCAGCTGCCGACTGTCGGCGGTCTGATGTCAGATGGACGGTTCAGATGAGACTGCAGTACAGAGTGTCAGCTGCCGACTGTCGGCGGTCTGATGTCAGATGGACGGTTCAGCTGAGACTGCAGTACAGAGTGTCAGCTGCCGACTGTCGGCGGTCTGATGTCAGATGGACGGTTCAGCCGAGACTGCAGTACAGAGTGTCAGCTGCCGACTGTCGGCGGTCTGATGTCAGATGGACGGTTCAGATGAGACTGCAGTACAGAGTGTCAGCTGCCGACTGTCGGCGGTCTGATGTCAGATGGACGGTTCAGATGAGACTGCAGTACAGAGTGTCAGCTGCCGACTGTCGGCGGTCTGATGTCAGATGGACGGTTCAGCTGAGACTGCAGTACAGAGTGTCAGCTGCCGACTGTCGGCGGTCTGATGTCAGATGGACGGTTCAGCTGAGACTGCAGTACAGAGTGTCAGCTGCCGACTGTCGGCGGTCTGATGTCAGATGGACGGTTCAGCTGAGACTACAGTACAGAGTGTCAGCTGCCGACTGTCGGCGGTCTGATGTCAGATGGACGGTTCAGCTGAGACTGCAGTACAGAGTGTCAGCTGCCGACTGTCGGCGGTCTGATGTCAGATGGCCGGTTCAGCTGAGACTGCAGTACAGAGTGTCAGCTGCCGACTGTCGGCGGTCTGATGTCAGATGGACGGTTCAGCTGAGACTGCAGTACAGAGTGTCAGCTGCCGACTGTCGGCGGTCTGATGTCAGATGGACGGTTCAGCTGAGACTGCAGTACGGAGTGTCAGCTGCCGACTGTCGGCGGTCTGATGTCAGATGGAGGGTTCAGATGAGACTGCAGTACAGAGTGTCAGCTGCCGACTGTCGGCGGTCTGATGTCAGATGGAGGGTTCAGATGAGACTGCAGTACAGAGTGTCAGCTGCCGACTGTCGGCGGTCTGATGTCAGCTGGCCGGTTCAGCTGAGACTGCAGTACGGAGTGTCAGCTGCCGACTGTCGGCGGTCTGATGTCAGATGGAGGGTTCAGATGAGACTGCAGTACAGAGTGTCAGCTGCCGACTGTCGGCGGTCTGATGTCAGATGGACGTTCAGCTGAGACTGCAGTACAGAGTGTCAGCTGCCGACTGTCGGCGGTCTGATGTCAGATGGACGGTTCAGCTGAGACTGCAGTACAGAGTGTCAGCTGCCGACTGTCGGCGGTCTGATGTCAGATGGACGGTTCAGCTGAGGCTGCAGTACAGAGTGTCAGCTGCCGACTGTCGGCGGTCCATGTCCATGATGTCAGATGGACGGTTCAGCTGAGACTGCAGTACAGAGTGTCAGCTATGGAATGATACCCTGTGAAAATGGACAATGTCCAGAATCAAAGTATATCTATCTATATATCTAACACCTAACAGCCATGGACTATCCTGTGTGTGTGTGGGAGGGGGCGGGCCCGTGGGGTTGATGCAGAGAGAAAATTGAAATATCCCCTTAACTTTTCCTTATTAAACTATTAGGCCTACAACTTATGGACCATGATGTGAAGGCAAATGTCCCTCTGCCAAATAAATAATTGTAGGACCGTAGGATGCAATTGTCCCCATTAACCTTTGAGATGTTCCCTTTTGACTTTTGGTACACAACAGTCATTGTTTATAGACAATACAATCCACCCTTTGGTCCTAAGGTGATATGTGGACGGTTATCCCAATACTGATATGAATACCTACACATGGGCGGGGCATTAACAACAGCTAGGTTGTTTTATTTTTCCTAATGCTATGACATTTTTTACGGAACTATGACATTCAAATTGTTTGTAGCATTAATATTACATATAGGTTAAGGTTTCATATGTTACTCGGCTATCAGTAATATTCTTCCGCCCCTGATGTTATGTTATGATTTTAGGAGGTACCTACTTGAACTTTGGTGGTGATAAATTATCAATGCTATGTCATGTATAGCTTCACACCGAACTGCATTATTGACTAGATCCTCTTTTGACTAGACCAGAGACCTTCCTATTTTGTATGGATTTGGTGTCACACTGTACAGTGTACAAAGTTATTGATTGAGTGTGTATTGGATGCAGAGACATAAGTGATCAGAGAAACGTCTAAATTCTGGAAAATGTTTGATGTTTGTTTGAATTCTGGAAAATGTTTTTCTGGAATTTTTCTTTTTCTGGTTACCCTGTTTGAGACCAGTGCCGACTCATGTGGGTGATTACCACTGCGCGTGGCGCGTGCCGCGTGAGGGGTGTTGAAAAGTGGTTTCTCACAAAAACTCTGCAACGACTGAGCCGATGGTGTGCACATTTGGTGTGTGGTTATGGACCTCTCAGCCGCCACTTTCCCCACAAGTCGGGGGGTCGGGGAGTCGGCACTGGTCTCAAACAGGGTAGTTTGGATGGGTGGGGCTGCTCAGCAAAGAAGTCCGCTTGTCAATCTGACGTGTGGTTGCAGAGATATGAGCTTCTCAAAAGCGTCGCTACGGGTCGGGTCGCTCAAATTCAGATTTTTCCCATATACCACGGACGGAAGGAAGAACTCAACCTCAAATAAGAATGTGTATAAAAACTACTGAATTGGATACAAATTCAACCTGAAGAAGGCGATATGCTTTGCAAACCTGATGAAAGTTGTAATGGAACTGAATGATATAATTTTTGTTTTGTATAAATATAGTCAAGTTGTGCATGCCAGGAATTGCTTGATTCCTGGCGTCCGGCAGAATTTAGAAGCGAAAGTTGTACGTGCCCGACATACCTGTACACGGTCCCCCCCGCCCTCTGACGTCACCTGACCTTGAGTACGGCCGCTGCCACCGACCACAGCCCACAGGCCATCCCAGTCAGGGGGAAATAACGAGCGCCGAAGCGACTCGAACCCGGGCTGCCACACCGGGTGAGGTCAGAAGTCCGGCGCTCTCCCAACCAGTGTTGGATTTTTGTTTCATGACCTGGCCCGGAGAGCAAAAATCCATAGGTGGACAGTAAAATTGTATTGTTTGAGAATTAAAATGATTAAGATTATTAAGAAGATTTAATTTATTTCATCTCACCCCAACGGGCCTTTCGCCCACTTACAGGAGGCGCTCCTTCTGCTCCTCTCTGGGATTAGGTTTACGAGGCATTTATCAAGGGCCACACCAGGTCGGACGAGACACCAACGCGGGTGACTAGGTGGGAGCCGAACCCACAGTTGGTGCGGTCTCTGCACCAAAGTCTGTTGTCTACTGGACCACCCCGGCCAGCTTATTAGATTATTTAGAAAATTCTTGATTTGTAATATATATTAAATCGTTATGAGGAAATTGATTTTATTTTAAATGCAATGTCAGTAAGATCAGGTGAAAAGACAGCACATTTCCAGAAGTAAAAAATGAAGAGAGCAAAATTATTTGGACCTCAAAAGTCCAGAAAATGGTCAAAATTCCAACGCTGCTCCCAACTGAGCTACAGGGGCGGACAATTCACTTGGTCAGCCTGCCATATAAGACAGGATACTAGAGGGTATAGGTATCTTATGTTAGTACCTAACTATGGGGACTTTGATGGACTCTGTGGGTGTTTCTCCACTCCAATTTTCAGTGTCTCATTTTATTTGCAGGTACATCAAGTCACTTGTGATAGGGCACTATCTGCAGCTATTTTTAGATTATCAATGATCATGTTCCACCCAATTCTTAGGATATTGCAGAACAGGTAAAACAAGTTAAGATTATCTTGAAAGGGGTGTGAGCGTGGGTGTGAGCAGGTGTTATTCCTCAGTAAATATTTCTGATGCATGTAACTTTAAGCTAATTCTCATTACATTTTCCAGAATGTAGACGTTTCTCTGATCACTTATGTCTCTGCATCCAATACACACTCAATCAATAACTTTGTACACTGTACAGTGTGACACCAAATCCATACAAAATAGGAAGGTCTCTGGTCTAGTCAAAAGAGGATCTAGTCAATAATGCAGTTCGGTGTGAAGCTATACATTTTGGCCGACGGAAGTACGACCATGTGTCGGATCTGCTGGGGAGGCTGGGGTGGCTCGGCGTGGAGGGCATGGCCACTTACCACACACTGTGCCTCACGCACAAGGTGCGTTGCTGCGGCGAGCCTGAACAGCTGGCTGCGAGTCTGTCCACCGTAGCAGAGGCCCGCGCTACCGAGCGGGCCACGCGACAGGACCACATGTTGTTTGTTCCCCGGTCACGCACGGAGATGGGACGGCGGCGTTTTGCCTGCCGGGGACCAGCGCTGTATAACGCCCTGCCACGCGACCTTTTAGGACTGCCCGTACCGCTGTTTCGTCGCCAGGTGCGGCGACATCTCGCTGCCGCTCCGCGGGCACCGGACTGACCGACGCAGCGATTCTCACCGTCATGCCGACTGGTTTTAGTGATTGTGTGTGTGTGTGGGTGTGTGTGTGTGTGTGTGTGTGTGTGTGTGTGTGTGTGTGTGTATGTGTTGGCGTGTGTCAGTGTTTTGTATTCTTGTTTTTACTTGTGTGATTTTATTGTATGCTTTTTCTGACCATGTTCCCTGTGTTTTTAACTCATGACGAGAGGTTGTAATAGCCACAGGCACATGTGGACGACCTTAATAAAAGTCTGTCTGTCTGTCTACATGACATAGCATTGATAATTTATCACCACCAAAGTTCAAGTAGGTACCTCCTAGAATCATAACATAACATCAGGGGCGGAAGAATATTACTGATAGCCGAGTAACATATGAAACCTTAACCTATATGTAATATTAATGCTACAAACAATTTGAATGTCATAGTTCCGTAAAAAATGTCATAGCATTAGGAAAAATAAAACAACCTAGCAGTTGTTAATGCCCCGCCCCATGTGTAGGTATTCATATCAGTATTGGGATAACCGTCCACATATCATCTTAGGACCAAAGGGTGGATTGTATTGTCTATAAACAATGACTGCTGTGTACCAAAAGTCAAAAGGGAACATTCCAAAGGTTGGTGGGGACAATTGAATCCTACGGTCCTACAATTATTTATTTGGCAGGGGGACATTTGCCTTCACATCATGGTCCATAAGTTGTAGGCCTAATAGTTTAATAAGGAAAAGTTAAGGGGATATTTCAATTTTCTCTCTGCATCACCCCCACGGGCCCGCCCCCTCCCACACACACAGGATAATGGCTGTTAGGTGTTAGATATATAGATAGATATACTTTGATTCTGGACATTGTCCATTTCCACAGGGTAGCATTCCATACAACACATCAGTCCTACCTCATACCACAACAGACAATAATACCACCTTAATAAGACCATCTTAATCAAAATATACCAAAACATTAATAAACCAATTGTAGGACAAATTAAAATATTATTACTTTTAATTCACTAAAACCTATCGTCACTGCCAAGACGAATCTCTATCAGATATCGAATTTGTTGAGTTGTGAGCAAATTAGGCCTATTTCCTGCCATTATTGAGGAGCATCTTCATACTTATTTTTATGACGTCACGTGTCATCTGAAAATTTTGGTCAGCATCGCCGGATTTTCGTCAAATACTGGTCTATAAGATACTTAATTTGCATGCTTTATCGATATAAAAACTACATAAAAGTGATACCAGTGTGCAGAGAATTGCTTACGCATTTCTGGACTGGTATTTTATTGAAATCCGTTGCTTGTTCTCTCCATATTTGTGCAATAGATTTAGGGGTGTTTAGGGGGCATGAGCGCCTCGGGAGGCGGAAGGATGCCGAAATTCGCTGATGTATTTTTTGTATTATATTTTGTGTTTTGTCATGTTTCGGTCTATATCTCATTAAATGAGCATTTCTCTTTAAAGGGATTATACGGGTTTTCCCAAAATAATTGAGTTACATAGTAAAACGTACTTATAAAGGTGGTAGAAGTCCCACGGTAGCCACATTTTTCTGGAAATGACCTCTTCTGCACATAAGGACATTCCAAGGTGCGCGGTGATGCCACCGCGTATTTTCTGCAGGACCGGCTGAGGCAGAGCCAGTCATCTCTTTTATGCTAATAAAAACACCTCACGTATGACATATTTCCGGTAAAATAAGCAATATTTGAAAGAAAATAAACTTGTTTTGTTCTAATGACAGCAGCAGTTACCTAGTTTTCCCATAAAATTATATATTTTTCATGAATTTTCATGCCAAAAAATTAATACGCCACCACCATATTCAGTATTCACTGTCACTGACACTCTCAACGCTAAAGGCCAGAGAAAAGAAAACCACAAAAACACAAAACCTCAACGAACAGTGTGTAGTAATACAAAGTCCCGTCAGTTTTGAATTGCATAATAATTTTGTGATCCAGTGTAGGACTTGCAGATAATTCAGAACTCTAAAATTGATCTTAAGATAAAAGTGGTGGACAGTAGTGCCGATCAAGTACTCGTTAACTGATACTAGTCTCGAAAAACGCCCAAGTTTAAACGCTGATCATTTCTAAAATAATGGACTAAATGAGCATTGAGGTCCGTTATATGTCTTAAACGTGTTTAAAGCTCATACAACTCCAAAAGGGTGCATTTACTTTCAGAGGCCTATTTCACAAAGAAGTTAGTAATTACACATGTTTGCGATTACAAACGCAAGAAAATATTGCAAACCTCACAAAAAGCTATTTCACAAACATTCGCCACCTCTGAATTACCGATTGTAAAGAAAATTGTAAGCATAAATGTTAGTACAGCAGAAAGCTTGAAATCAAGAACGTTTGTATTAAAACTTGATGCTAATGACAAATAATTTGATTGTTAACAAATTAATTTAACAAATATTTACATTGTGGTTTATTTTTTTATTCAATATAAAATTAGTTATAGGGAGAATAATCTTTTAATTAACATTTCATCGGAATGCAAACTCTGATCGTAAAAATACATCTTGGTAAGCAGTTAGAGTAAACAGAATTTGACCATTCACCAGGTGGCGGAGCATAACAACAGAACTACTCTTAAAAGAAAGATCGTTGAATTTCTCGACATTTTTTCACCTAACCTAGCCGATTTCTTACTTCGTAAAGGGTGAAGGTTCACTGTACATTGCACAAGACATCGTTGACCGCTGCAATTCTATCGCCATGCGGTTTCTCCGCGCGGAGGCGCCCCTCACAGCGCAATCGGTAAGGTGCATGCACTGTGACTGGACTTCAAAGCTGGAGATCCCTGTTCGAATCTCTCGGAAAAAGTAAATTGTTTTGGGCAGCTATACCTATGCATAACTAAACCATTACCCTAACAACCTCGGCAACGTAACAACTTCACCAAGAAAATAACCTGAACAGTCAAACAATGTCAACTGTCAATGCAGTTTCTGAAATTCAGAACCCCTGACCCACTGGAATTACAAGTTTGTAATTGCAAACATTTCCTCACTTCCGTCAACCTTTGAGAAATAGAACGTGTGCAATTGCAAACATTTTTACAAACAATATCTTTGTAAAGTAGTTTGTAAATAGTAAATTGAGATTTACTGCCCTAGGGTTTTTTGAAATCCAAACTACAAACATGTGTAAAAATTATTTGTAATTACAAAGAAATTCTTTATAATTACAAACTTTTTTGCTTTGCGAAATAGGCTACTGGAGGAAGCCCGTATAATCCCTTTAAGGTTTTTTTGTGACTTTTAAGTGTTTAGTTATTTATAATTTAGAGCTTTAGTTTGGTGTCTTTTCCCCTGTTCTAGCGATGATAAAATACAAAAATAACCTCATACTAGTTGATCAAAATATAACGAAAATACAGCATTGTTTGCATAATATTGGTAATTTACGAAATCCTTAATCTTTTATGATTATATTGCCAGCTACGTTTAATCAATTTTTTAAACACAGCCTGTAATTGCCATCGATAGTTAGGGGGATTTAGAGCGAATTCCGTCATCCCTCTCATTTAATTTTGGCATCGCAATTACGGCATCGCTGGTGGCCATCGCTTACATCATTTGGCGAAACTGGCCTGTTGCGGTGAGTCGCAATGTTTGTGGGTATATGACTGATAGGTATCATATGCTTTGACGTTGACCTTGGATAGAATTAGGGGGCCTCTGCTGTTGGTGATGTTGACGACGTGAGGATTGGATTGAAGGTCACTGGTCACTGGAAGTTGAAGTAGGTGTATTCTGTAGACTGTACCATACATAAAGGGTTGGTAGCATAAAAGGCAGGTGAGGTAAATGCTATTCTGCTCTCCTGTATGCTAAGACGACTGGTCATTAGACCGGATTAACACCGCATTTTTGACATGATATTTGCCATTTGCTTATTGCAAAACTTTGCCTTCTACTGGTATTATGTCTCAGATTTGGATTGTAGTGGAATGGAATGGTAATAGTATTTTATTATGGCTACCACCAGTTGTGTTGGTGGTAACTGGTAGGAACTGTTCCCATTATGTTGCATTGTTCCGATACCCCTATTAGCAATGTCTGTATACATAAAACACAATTAAATCAAAATAATATATTTCAATCATGGATCTCAATCTGTGCACGTCGCACACACGTTAACATGCAGTGTACTCAGGCAGTTCTCATTTCTACATGGGTACATAACATAGATCCATGGGTACATAACATTTAAAAGCAAGCAGGAATACCATGGCACAAACACATATTATCTTCCACTTATTCCAGCTTCCATCTAAATTTCATGACTTCCTACATAATAAAGATGATGATATTTAGGTTGATGGGTGAGCTGTGTTGGTCACTTCATGCCCAGGATACAGCTGCCTCCAGATGAAGGGTTGAAAATACAACATTGCTCATAACTCTCTTGGCATTTAGATGCTTCTTTCTGATTGTGGTGACCAGCAATTAGCAACAAAAATCCCGTGAGGATGCCCCAATTGTGAATTAATTGTGAATTAGGGATGCCAAAATTACTCTGTTTAGGTGCCATTTTCGCCGTAAAATTGTGAATTTGGCCACACTGTACACACTACACAGTACACACTACACAGTACACACTACACAGTACACACTACACAGTACACACTACACAGTACACACTACACAGTACACACTACACAGTACACACTACACAGTACACACTACACAGCACACACTACACAGTACACACTACACAGTACACACTACACAGTATACACTACACAGTACACACTACACAGTACACACTACACAGTACACACTACACAGTACACACTACACAGTACACACTACACAGTACACACTACACAGTACACACTACACAGTATACACTACACAGTACACACTACACAGTACACACTACACAGTACACACTACACAGTACACACTACACAGTACACGGTACACACTACACAGTACACACTACACAGTACACACTACACAGTACACACTACACAGTACACACTACACAGTACACAATACACACAGCCGTGGGGAACGGTCTGATGGCGTGAATACATACATACATACACCGGACACAGCACGCTCACCTGAGACCACACCGACGCTGCCGCCCCTGCCCGGAAGTTGTCGCCTTCCTGTTGTGACGCCCCACGGGTTCACACGCCGCACAGGACTGCACGACCTGCAGTGGGAGCCGGCTGTGTTTCTCATGGGAACCATTTCAGCGTCGACGGGACTGGAGCGAGGCGGAGCGGGACGGGGCGGCCCATACAACCTGGGAACGGCCGGCTTAACCGGGGAACTGCCCCCGTGAAACATAAACATAATTTGGTAGCGTCGTTCATATGCAGGATGCCAACATATTATGATCACATATGTAAAATAAGAGAACGTATATAAGTGGCTGAAAATAGGGCTGTTAAGTGTTAGGTTATACCGTCGTGGACTGAGAGTGCTTCGAACAACTGACTGTACTACATAATAGTAAAGACAGAATATTTACTTCTTACACATTGCGCACTATTTTCAGTTGAAAGCTTAATTGCTTTTTCTCACTACAGTATTACGCATCTTTCTTAACTTGGAACTACAATCGTTTATCATTAACCGTCGTAAAAACAAGAGGTAAACAACGAACTGTCCTTAGGTCTATAAAGGGTGTATTTGCGCACCATTTCTTATTCCAATTGGTAGCATTTGGTTTTGACGAAAATATGATGCAAAAATCAACCAAATTTACCTAACCTGGCATTGACTGGGGTCTCAGCTGAACACCATTGAATGGGGGGGGGGGGGGGGGTAAACGTCCCCTGGTAATCTTCCGAACCAATAATCGCAGCGAGACGCGCAAGACGGCATTATAAAGTTCTCAATGAGACAAATCTAAAGCATATTAAACAAATTCAAATTGAGGTCACATGTTAGGTCACGGTCAGGTAAAAGGTCAAAAGTTCCCGGCGGCCGGCGCGGCGGGGAGCCCGGGGCGGGTGGCGGGCCCGCCGAGCGAGGGAGAGAGGGAGCAGCGACCAGCCGACTGCTCCTGGCACTGGGGACCCCGAAGGGCCCTGTCGTGTAGTGTGCCAACAACCATCCGTCACCACGACAGGGTCAGTAACGCAAGACAGAGACGACCCGCTGACGCCTGCTACTCCGTCAGACCAAGCGGCGGCAGCGGCGGCGGCCGCCGACCCACCCGACGCGGCTACCAGCGAGCGGCCGGGGCCGGCGCTCGCTGCAACCGACCGACACACCGGCCAGACCCGGCAAGCAGCGAGTCGGCCCACATCTCACACCGAGACCACGAGGCCTGCTCACACTCTCGCGATCGGCCATGCGAATGTCCGGTCGCTGATCCCGAAAATGGACTGCGTTAGTCTGACAGTGCGTGATCACGACCTTGACGTGATGTGTATCACAGAGACGTGGCTGACAGATCGTGTCACGGACAGGATATTAGTGTTTCCCGGTTACAGGCTGGTGCGCAGGGACCGGCCGACCCGGCGGTGCCACAATCGTGCTGTGACAGCGAGCCGTGGTGGTGGTGTCGCGATATTGTGCCGGGAACGCCTGAACTGCGCCGTCCTACCCATCTCCAGCGCCAGTGAAGCCTGCGAGTCGCTGTGGGTGTCGGTGAGCGGCGGTGGGCGGCGCTCGGCCACCGTGGGCGTTGTCTACCGTCCCCCGTCTCAGCCGATATTAGGAGGCCTCGACGAGATACACGACCAACTTCGCGCAGCTGTCGCCACTGGTAGACCCGTCTTTTGTCTTGGTGATTTTAACATCGACCTTCTGCGTCCTCAAACTCCCACTGTGCGCCGCTATATTTCAATTTTAAATGATTTGAACCTTTGTCAACTTGTTGTCACTCCCACCCATCTGGAACCGACCGCCACACTCCTTGACCATATAATCACCAGTATGCCGGAGCTGGAGAGCGCCGTCTCGGTGCCACCAGTAGCGATTGCAGACCACCTCACCACCATTCTTCGCGCGCCCTTCAGGCGTCAGCACTCGCGTCCTACGCCTTTCCGAGCTCGCCCCTGGCGCAAAGTAGATTGGGACGCGCTCAGTTTACATCTGCTGCTGTCAGACTGGGACCCGTTATACCGGGCCGCTGACATCGAGGGGAAGTTGGAGACGTTCATGCGTGTATGGTCGTCTGCCATCGATGTGCACTGTCCCCTGAAAACTGTGACCCCACGTCGCCCACGCTGCCCGTGGTTGGAGGGTAACCACGAGCTGCGCAGTGTAATGCGTGAGCGCGACCGGGCCTACCGGGAATGGCACAGGTACGGTACGGAGACCGCCCTTATCGAGTATCGGCGGCTCCGAAACCGGGTTAAGAGTTGCTGTGCCCAGGCGAAACGCGACTTTCTGTGCGCGACCATGCTGTCTGATCGTGCGAGTTTCTGGCGCGGGATCCGTGAGTTCGCCCTTCGACCCACGAGAGGAGGCGGCGGCGCCGAGGATATGCCGATGGACCGAGCTGACGACTTCAATCGCCATTTCGCCTCAGTCGGGCCTAAGATAGCTGCCGAGCTGGCAGCCAGCTGCCACAGCGTGCCACCTCTCTCTCCGAGACCACCGTGCGTCACCACAGCCCGGCTAGTCTTACAACCGGTGACCTTACCCATGCTTTCCAGTGCCTTGAAAGAACTGTCCTCTTCTAGGGCTGTTGGACTCGATGGTGTGCCGCTACTTGCATTGAAAAACTGTTTCGCTGTCTTAGGACCTCACTTGCTTCATCTCGTCAACACTTCTGTCATCACTTGCGTCTTCCCAAGTGACTGGAAAATTGCCTCAGTTCTCCCTCTTCATAAATCTGGGCCTCGCGATGCTCCTGGCAATTTTAGGCCGATATCGATTTTATCAGTGTTGTCAAAATTATGCGAGAAGGTTGTATGTACGCAGTTGTCGGCGCATCTCGTTTCCCACAGCCTGTTGGCGCCTTCACAATACGCGTACAGGCCGTGCCACTCGACGGAGGATGCCGTGGTCGACGCTGTGGAATGGATGACGCGCCGGATCGACGCGGGACATGTCGTCGCCGTCACCTCCGTCGACCTTAGTAGAGCCTTTGACAGCGTTGACCACGGTGTCCTCCTGACCAAGCTACAGTGGTACGGCATCGATCCCCGATGGTTCCGGAGTTACCTCGATGGTCGGCTGCAGGTGGTGAGAGGCGGATCACTATCCCTTCCTTTATCCCACGGCGTCCCTCAGGGGTCCCTCGTGGGCCCACTCCTCTTCAGCATCTTCACGAACGACCTTGCATCGTACCTTCCTCACGGGCGTCTGGTGTCCTACGCAGACGACACCCAGCTCCTCGACTCCGCCCTCCCAGCACACCTATCCCTACTAAAATCCCGCCAGGAGGATACCATCATTGCGGTTCAATCCTACTTCACTGCCAACTCCTTAAAGATGAACCCCACCAAGACCACCCTCCTCCTTGTCGGTACTCCTCAAGCCCTTAAAAAGACTCCATCCTTTCAGCTCAACATCTCAAACCACACACTCAATCCCTTACCGTCCGTGAAGATGCTCGGGGTCACCATGGATCGTAACTTGTCCTGGGAGGAGCACATTTCCAATTTAGTCAAAAAGTGCAACTCCATCCTGTTCTGTCTGTATAAAATTCGTCACCACCTCACACCCGAGACCCGCCAACTCCTAATCCAGACACACGTGTTCCCCCACATATTGTACTGCCTCTCCGTCTGGGGCGGGGCCGCTGACTGCCACCTCAGCCGGGTACAAAAGGTGATAAATTTCGCGGCAAGGATCGTCTCGGGTGCGCGGGGTCGTGATCATATCTCACCGATCGTGGAGTCGCTAGGCTGGCGTGGTATACGCGACCTCGTTGCGCGCCGCGACTGTATCGGCGTCTACAGAGCCTTAAACGATCCCCGCGCCCCGGCAGCGGTCCGATCGCTATTCATCCCTCGCACCGCTGTGAGTGAGCGCCTCACGCGGGCTGCGGTGGCTGGTGCTCTAGAGCTGCCCGCTTTCCGGCTATCCATGTCGCGAAGGGCTTTTTCCCATAGGGCGGCCTCGTCTTGGAACCACCTGACGCCGGCCGTTATGGCCTCCCGGAGCCTCGCCGTGCTAAAATCCCAACTCGAAAATTGTGACGACGGTGTGTGAAAGCTTGAATTCGTACGTTTTATTAACATAGTTACCACGATTTCTTGTGTGTGTGCGATGCGTGTTTTAAATTGTCTGTCGTGTTTTTCGTTTGTATCGCCCAACTTGTATCCCTTTCACTCGAATCGAACATTAAGCCATTTATATGGAATGATTCGCAAATACATGAACTACGAACTACATAGTAAAAATCGAGGTATTTGAGTTTATGGGCCATACTTTCCATCCAAAGCCTTTGATTGTGACCATGATCACACAACGTGCTATCATAGGTATGATACACATCTCGCATGAGCTAAAGTGAGATTGTTAGCAAAGGTCAAGGTCAGGTCACAAAAGGTCACTATTCACAAAATATATACGAAAGTCATGCAACACATGTTTTATGGATTATTTTACGCGTATAATTCGATAGTGATAGTAATTTTACCACCTGACTTCATGTATGTGAATTTAGTGTCAAGCTAAGGTCAAGGTCAGGTCACAACAAGTAAAAATTTAAAATTGATAAATCTAAATAAAAAAGGCATGTTTCTGGGCCAGTTTTGTCTCAGAAATACCGTTCTGGCATTTCTTTGTCTGTATCTGAAAAGAAAGAAAAAATCAAAATATGATGCCATGAGTTACTCATACTTTAGATGACATAAGTCAGTCAAAAATGGGATATCATTTTGAAATTTGGCATGGTAGTTGCCCACATGTGGTTCTCTGACATATTGTCCGTTTTTTCTTTCTCCATATCTTGGAGAGAAAAACAAATTGTGGCCATTTAAAAAAAAATCAGTTGTTCAATTTTTGGGGGTAGAAAACAAAATGTTCATAAGTCCGAGATCACCATGTTGTAGCCCTTGCCATTTGCTATCTTCTGACGTTTTTAATTGCAGTTTTCTAAAAAAATATGCATTTGTACGGTCTGTTATAGCTTAGCTGATGTTTGTGTCAAACTCGTGTGCGGTGACGTCAAAAAATTTGTTATATCTCGAAAGAAGAAAAAAACGACTAAATTGCTTCATTTTTGCACAGAAGACGTAAAATCGATGTAGAAGGTACACGAAGTTTCACGTTGATGATAGCGCTATTGGTTTTTGAGCTATTACGAAAGTTCATCAGGGTCAATGCCGGGTTGGTAGTGGTAGTGTCCATAGGCATTCACATTTTCTGTGATCATTTTGTGTCAAATAGCGTCTTTTGTCATGTAAATACGGTATACTTACGGTATACTACTACGGCATACGGTAACGGTACGGTAATGGTAACGGTAACGGTACGGTACTACGGTATACGGTATAAATACGGTATACTACTAGGTACTGTCGATAATTATGGTCAAATTATCATAGAATCGCACTGGCCTGAGGATATCGGCACCTAGCTTACAATGTATAATGAGTGGATGCCTGCTGTGGGACAGTTTTTCTATCCACCGCCCCTGTGGAAATACGTAGGCTGTACACGTATTTCAGGTTCCCGCTATGTAATTGCCAAAAGCAAGTAGGAAACTGCAGTGCGTTACCAAAAACAGCGATTTGACGATCCCCATGGACCAGGGTGTGGCAGGAAACAATATTGTAATAACATAATCGAACCTGACCTAACCTTTACAGCAATCACGGTCGCAGACTCGCAAGGACCCACGTTTAGAACGCTCCGCTCGCATTCGCTCGCTGGGCTTCGAAACCTACCGCCCCCCGGACCCCCCCCCCCCCCCCCCCCACCACCAGACCATCTCGTAGACAACTGGTCCATGGGGATCGTCAAATCGATGTTTTTGGGTAACGCACCGCAGTTTCCTACTTGCTTTTGGCAATTGCGTAGCGGGAACCTGAAATACGCAGGCTGTACCGCAATATTGTGTGACGTGCGGCGCAGTCTACCACTTGTCTTGATGCGTCTAACACCACGATGCAGTCTCCAGATGCCTTATTTATTCACCGTTATCACTGGGAAGTGCATAGACTGTACCGCAATTATGGACGTATTGCGGCACAGTATAACATTTATCTTGATGTAGCCAGCACCAGTTTACAGTCCCCCCCTCATCGTCAGTCCATCGCCCCAGTTTATGCGATGTGTAGGTAGGTACACCTATTCGAAAAGGAAATAAAATACAACGCTGGAGTCAATTAGCAATGCACTTTCATTTTCTTAGAACCTACTCTGACTCGTACACATCGAAAGTTCAGTCCCTCCCGGAACACGCATTCGGGCGAAATCAAATAAATGGACAGATTGACAGATCGCATAGTGGCATTTTTCCTTCCCTGTAAAACATGACATCTATGCTTTTAGTATGAATTACTGATGGCTGAGTTATTACGTTGTATATTTTCCACCTGATTTGATTTCGTTGTTGTCGGACAGCGGCTGCGGCGGTGGACAAGGCTGCCGCCTGCTGTGGCAATTGGCCGACGACTGGAAATGGTCCAGGCGTAGCAGAACATCGAAATGGGATCATATCCCGCAATGACACATCGCGAGCCAATTACTTTTCACACTCACAATTATTCACTCACGTATCACCCCGACACGTATCACCCCGACATTCACATTAACTGAGGCTATTACGAGCAACAATTAGTCAGAATTCGGCGCAGATCGCGGCTGATGGCTAACCGCCGACAGTCCCGTCCGAATCCCGCTCGACTCCAGCTCGATATCGACTGCAGGCAAACCGTGACTACAAACGTGGGAACTAGCTCGTAAGGCAGCTCTGAAGCCAGCTCGACTGTAGGCAAACCAAGATTAAAAACGTGGGAACTAGCTCGTAAGGCAGCTCTGAATCCAGCTCGACTGTAGGCAAACCACGATTAAAAACGTGAGAACTAGCTCGTATCAAAACACTCTTGAGAACACCAGTGCATATGGCTTCATGATTGCAAGCTCTTCCATACGAGATAGTCGGTATCACCGTCTAGAATATATTAACGGCAAACTAAGCACAGCTGCCAAACAGCGATTAGGACTGAGTTTGGTATGTCGGCAGTGGCCGGGGACTGTACACCGCCGTGTTATCTGCCATTCGGTGGACGGCGCCTGGAAGGACATTACCCGGTAAGAATTTAACGCCACATGGTCCTAATTTAACGCCACTCGTGAGAAACCAGACTGCCGTCACTAGAATTAAGCATCATACGTCTTCCTGGACGAGGTAAATACGTGTGCAGGGACAGTGTCAGACATACTTTGGGCCACCTGGTTTTTCAGTTTCTAAACATGTTACATTATGATAAATTGATTATGTTCCATTCGCATGGAATCGGTCTGCGGAATGTATGGTATAATGGAATCGTCTGAATCCATGCCACAGTAAATGAAAAGCACAGCCTGGGTCCGTGCATGGCTGACTTTCAGCTCCCGCAAGGTATCACTGACATGTACGACGCATGATATAATTATATATTTTAGCTTTGTCCGTGGAGTGGATGAAACATCGATATTATGCTCTGAATCCCGAAACATAAATATTAAATACTCTGCGGCCCTAAATCAGAATAAAGCGCAAAAATGTGCTTGCTAGTATTTACTCAATTTAGCAGGAAAACAACTACCACAAGGAAGGTAAGAAAAAAAACGAGCAGCTTTCACAAAGCATCAGAACCCTCTAACAGTTAATCGTAATATAAAGCTGCGCATGCGCATGTAATGCATAAGTTATAAGTAGAACTCCATCTGAGAGCCGATTTTCCCGTAGCGGTGCTGTCAACGTAATTTTGACATATGACTTCGGGCCGATTATTAAAAGACCCTTTGACCTGTTTAGATGATTT
>JAXIVJ010003911.1:0-88558 GCA_036785665.1 Chirona hameri | reverse complement strand
TTTCCTATAGGAAAAAAGTTATAGGCAAAGCTATATGTTGGGCCTATGAGGGGGCCCCTACGATTTTCTTCAAAATCGGCACAGACACTTTTCTCTTCGAGGCAAGTAATCTGGCTGAAGAGACCATCATTTGCATTGCAGTCTAAGGGGTCAAAACCCTACTTTCTAAGGGATGAAATCTACTTTCCCCATTTCCCCCCAAAGTTTATTTTCAAAACTGCTTGAAATGGGTATCAATCGAAAGCACTCATCAGCCCAAAGACAGCCGTAGCAAAACAATCGACACTTTTCGTATAGGAAGAAAGTTATAGGCAAACCTATATTTGGAGCCTTTGAGGGGGGCCCCTACGATTTTCTTCAAAATCGGCACAGACACTCTTCTCTATGAGGCAAGTAATCTGGCTGAAGAGACCATCATTTGCATTGAAGTCTAAGGGGTCAAAACCCTACTTTCTAAGGGGTGAAATCTACTTTCCCCATTTCCCCCCATAGTGTACTTTCTAAAACTGCTTGAAATGGGTATCAATCGAAAGCACTCATCAGACCAAAGAAAGCCATGCCGAAACAATTGACACTTTTCCTATAGGAAGAAGGTTATAGGCAAAACTATATTTTGGGCCTATGAGGGGGCCCCTACGATTTTCTTCAAAATCGGCACAGACACTTTTCTCTACGAGGCAAGTAATCTGCTGAAAAGACCATCATTTGAATTGAAGTCTAAGGGGTAAAAACTCTACTTTCTAAGGGGTAAAATATACTTTCCCCATTTTCCCACAAAGTTTATTTTCGAAACTGCTTCAAATGGGTATCAATCAAAAGCACTCATCAGCCCAAAGACAGCCGTGGCGAAAAAATGGACACTTTTTTATAGGAAAAAAGTTGTAGGCAAAACTATATTTTGGGCCTAAGAGGGGGCCCCTACGATTCTCTTCAAAATCAGCACAAACACTCTTCTCTACGAGGAAAGTAATCTGGCTGAAGAGCCCATCATTTGCATTGAAGTCTAAGGGGGTCAAAACCCTACTTTCTAAGGGGTGAAATCTACTTTCCCCCATTTCCCCCCCCCCCCCAAAGTTTATTTTCTAAACTGCTTGAAATGAGTATCAATCGAAAGCACCTCATCAGCCCAAAGAAAGCCGTGGCGAAAAAATCGACACTTTTCCTATAGGAAAAAAGTTATAGGCAAAGCTATATTTTGGGCCTAGGAGGGGGCCCCTACGATTTTCTTCAAAATCGGCACAGACACTCTTCTCTAGGAGGAAAGTAATCTGGCTGAAGATCCCATAATTTGCATTGAAGTCTAAGGGGTCAAAACCCTAATTTCTAAGGGGTGAAATCTACTTTCCCCATTTTCCCCCATAGTG
The DNA here is from genome assembly GCA_036785665.1 of Chirona hameri. Lineage (NCBI taxonomy): Eukaryota > Metazoa > Arthropoda > Thecostraca > Balanomorpha > Balanidae > Chirona > Chirona hameri. The sequence continues at coordinate 87,194 of JAXIVJ010003911.1, read as the reverse complement.
TACTTTCTAAACTGCTTGAAATGGGTATCAATCGAAAGCACTCATCAGACCAAAGAAAGCCATGCCGAAACAATTGACACTTTTCCTATAGGAAGAAAGTTATAGGCAAAACTATATTTTGGGCCTATGAGGGGGCCCCTACGATTTTCTTCAAAATCGGCACAGACACTTTTCTCTACGAGGCAAGTAATCTGGCTGAAAATACCATCATTTGAATTGAAGTCTAAGGGGTAAAAACTCTACTTTCTAAGGGGTAAAATATACTTTCCCCATTTTCCCACAAAGTTTATTTTCGAAACTGCTTCAAATGGGTATCAATCAAAAGCACTCATCAGCCCAAAGACAGCCGTGGCGAAAAAATTGACACTTTTTTATAGGAAAAAAAGTTATAGGCAAAACTATATTTTGGGCCTAAGAGGCGGCCCCTACGATTTTCTTCAAAATCAGCACAGACACTCTTCTCTACGAGGAAAGTAATCTGGCTGAAGAGACCATCATTTGCATTGAAGTCTAAGGGGTCAAAACCCTACTTTCTAAGGGGTGAAATCTACTTTCCCTATTTTCCCCCAAAGTTTATTTTCGAAACTGCTTAAAATGGATATCAATCAAAAGCACTCATCAGCTGAAAGACAGCCGTGGCGAAAAAATTGACACTTTTTCTTATAGGAAAAAAGTTATAGGCAAAGCTATATGTTGGGCCTATGAGGGAGCCCCTACGATTTTCTTCAAAATCGGCACAGACACTCTTCTCTACGAGGAAAGTAATCTGGCTGAAGAGACCATCATTTTCATTGAAGTCTAAGGGGTCAAAAACCCTACTTTCTAAGGGGGAAATCTACTTTCCCCATTTCCATCCAAAGTTTATTTTCAAAACTGCTTGAAATGGGTATCAATCGAAAGCACTCATCAGCCCAAGGACAGCCATGGCGAAACAATTGACACTTTTCCGATAGGAAAAAAAGTTATAGGCAAACATATATTTAGGGCCTATGAGGGGGCCCCTACGATTTTCTTCAAAATCGGCACAGACCTTCTTCTCTACGAGGCAAGTAATCTGGCTGAAGAGACCATCATTTGCATTGAAGTCTAAGGGGTCAAAACCCTACTTTCTCAGGGGTGAAATCTACTTTCCCTATTTTCCCCCAAAGTTTATTTTATAAACTGCTTGAAATGGGTATCAATCGAAAGCACTCATCAGCCCAAAGAAAGCCATGCCGACACAATTGACACATTTCCCATAGTAAGAAAAGTTATAGGCAAAACTATATTTTAGGCCTACGAGTGGGCCCCTACGTTTTTCTTCAAAATCGGCACAGACACTCTTCTCTACGAGGCAAGTAATTTGGCTGAAGAGACCATCATTTGCATCGAAGTCTAAGGGGTCAAAACCTACTTTTTAAGGGGTGAAATCTACTTTCCCCATTTCCCCCAAAAGTTTATTGTCTAAACTGCTCGAAATGGATATCAATCGAAAGCACTCATCAGCCCAAAGACAGCCGTGGCGAAAAAATGGACACTTTTCCGATAGGAAAAAAGTTATAGGCAAAACTATATTTTGGGCCTATGAGGGGGCCCCTACGATTTTCTTCAAAATCGACACAGACACTTTTCTCTACGAGGCAAGTAATCTGGCTGAAAAGACCATCATTTGAATTGAAGTCTCAGGGGTAAAAACTCTACTTTCTAAGGGGTAAAATCTACTTTCCCCATTTTCCCACAAAGTTTATTTTTGAAACTGCTTCAAATGGGTTTCAATCAAAAGCACTCATCAGCCCAAAGACAGCCGTGGCGAAAAAATGGACACTTTTTTATAGGAAAAAAGTTATAGGCAAAACTATATTTTGGGCCTAAGAGGGGGCCCCTACGATTTTCTTCAAAATCAGCACAGACACTCTTCTCTACGAGGAAAGTAATCTGGCTGAAGAGACCATCATTTGCATTGAAGTCTAAGGGGTCAAAACCATACTTTCTAAGGGGTGAAATCTACTTTCCCCATTCCCCCCCCCCCCCAAAGTTTATTTTTATAAACTGCTTGAAATGAGTATCAATCGAAAGCACTCATCAGCCCAAAGAAATCCGTGGCGAAAAAATCGACACTTTTCCTATAGGAAAAAAAAGTTATAGGCAAAGCTATATTTTGGGCCTATGAGGGGGGCCCCTATGATTTTCTTCAAAATCGGTACAGACACTCTTCTCTACGAGGAAAGTAATCTGGCTGAAGAGACCATCATTTGCATTGAAGTCTAAGGGGTCAAAACCCTACTTTCTAAGGGGGAAATCTACTTTCCCCATTTCCATCCAAAGTTTATTTTAAAAACTGCTTGAAATGGGTATCAATCGAAAGCACTCATCAGCCCAAAGACAGCCGCGGCAAAACAACCGACACTTTTCCCATAGGAAGAAAGTTATAGGAAAACCTATATTTGGAGCCTATGAGGGGGCCCCTACGATTTTCTTCAAAATCGGCACAGACACTCTTCTCTACGAGGCAAGTAATCTGGCTGAAGGAGACCATCATTTGCATTGAAGTCTAAGGGGTCAAAACCCTACTTTCTCAGGGGTGAAATCTACTTTCCCTATTTTCCCCCAAAGTTTATTTTCGCAACTGCTTGAAATGGATATCAATCGAAAGCACTTATCAGCCCAAAGACAGCCATGGCGAAAGAATTGACACTTTTCCTATAGGAAAAAAGGTTATAAGCAAAACTATATTTTGGGCCTATGAGTTGGCCCCTACGATTTTCTTCCAAATCAACACAGACACTCTTCTCTACGAGGAAAGTAATCTGGCTGAAGAGACCATCATTTGCATTGAAGTCTAAGGGGTCAAAACCCTACTTTCTAAGGGGTGAAATCTACTTTCCCCATTTCCCCTAAAAGTTCATTTTCAAAACTGCTTGAAATGGGTATCAATTGAAAGCACTCATCAGCCCAAAGACAGCCGCGGCAAAACAGTCGACACTTTTCCCATAGGAAGAAAGTTATAGGCAAACCTATATTTGGAGCCTAAGAGGGGGCCCCTACGATTTTCTTCAAAATCGGCACAGACACTCTTCTCTACGAGGCAAGTAATCTGGCTGAAGAGACCATCATTTGCATTGAAGTCTAAGGGGTCAAAACCCTACTTTCTCAGGGGTGAAATCTACTTTCCCTATTTTCCCCCAAAGTTTATTTTCGAAACTGCTTGAAATGGATATCAATCGAAAACACTTATTAGCCCAAGGACAGCCATGGCGAAACAATTGACACTTTTCCGATAGGAAAAAAGTTATAGGCAAACATATATTTAGGGCCTATGAGGGGGCCCCTACGATTTTCTTCAAAATCGGCACAGACCTTCTTCTCTACGAGGCAAGTAATCTGGCTGAAGAGACCATCATTTGCATTGAAGTCTAAGGGGTCAAAACCCTACTTTCTCAGGGGTGAAATCTACTTTCCCTATTTTCCCCCAAAGTTTATTTTATAAACTGCTTGCAATGGGTATCAATCGAAAGCACTCATCATCCCAAAGAAAGCCATGCCGACACAATTGACACATTTCCCATAGTAAGAAAGTTATAGGCAAAACTATATTTTAGGCCTACGAGTGGGCCCCTACGTTTTTCTTCAAAATCGGCACAGACACTCTTCTCTACGAGGCAAGTAATTTGGCTGAAGAGACCATCATTTGCATCGAAGTCTAAGGGGTCAAAACCTACTTTTTAAGGGGTGAAATCTACTTTCCCCATTTCCCCCCAAAGTTTATTGTCTAAACTGCTCGAAATGGATATCAATCGAAAGCACTCATCAGCCCAAAGACAGCCGTGGCGAAAAAATGGACACTTTTCCGATAGGAAAAAAGTTATAGGCAAAACTATATTTTGGGCCTATGAGGGGGCCCCTACGATTTTCTTCAAAATCGACACAGACACTTTTCTCTACGAGGCAAGTAATCTGGCTGAAAAGACCATCATTTGAATTGAAGTCTCAGGGGTAAAAACTCTACTTTCTAAGGGGTAAAATCTACTTTCCCCATTTTCCCACAAAGTTTATTTTCGAAACTGCTTCAAATGGGTATCAATCAAAAGCACTCATCAGCCCAAAGACAGCCGTGGCGAAAAAATGGACACTTTTTTATAGGAAAAAAGTTATAGGCAAAACTATATTTTGGGCCTAAGAGGGGGCCCCTACGATTTTCTTCAAAATCAGCACAGACACTCTTCTCTACGAGGAAAGTAATCTGGCTGAAGAGACCATCATTTGCATTGAAGTCTAAGGGGTCAAAACCATACTTTCTAAGGGGTGAAATCTACTTTCCCCATTCCCCCCCCCCCCAAAGTTTATTTTATAAACTGCTTGAAATGAGTATCAATCGAAAGCACTCATCAGCCCAAAGAAATCCGTGGCGAAAAAATCGACACTTTTCCTATAGGAAAAAAAGTTATAGGCAAAGCTATATTTTGGGCCTATGAATGGGCCCCTATGATTTTCTTCAAAATCGGTACAGACACTCTTCTCTACGAGGAAAGTAATCTGGCTGAAGAGACCATCATTTGCATTGAAGTCTAAGGGGTCAAAACCCTACTTTCTAAGGGGTGAAATCTACTTTCCCTATTTTCCCCCAAAGTTTATTTTTGAAACTGCTTAAAATGGATATCAATTAAAAGCACTCATCAGCTCAAAGACAGCGGTGGCGAAAAAATCGACACTTTTCCTATAGGAAAAAAGTTATAGGCAAACCTATATGTTGGGCCTATGAGGGGGCCCCTACGATTTTCTTCAAAATCGGCACAGACACTTTTCTCTACGAGGCAAGTAATCTGGCTGAAGAGACCATCATTTGCATTGCAGTCTAAGGGGTCAAAACCCTACTTTCTAAGGGGTGAAATCTACTTTCCCCATTTCCCCCCAAAGTTTATTTTCAAAACTGCTTGAAATGGGTATCAATCGAAAGCACTCATCAGCCCAAAGACAGCCGTGGCAAAACAATCGCCACTTTTCGTATAGGAAGAAAGTTATAGGCAAACCTATATTTGGAGCCTAAGAGGGGGCCCCTACGATTTTCTTCAAAATCGGCACAGACACTCTTCTCTATGAGGCAAGTAATCTGGCTGAATAGACCATCATTTGCATTGAAGTCTAAGGGGTCAAAACCCTACTTTCTAAGGGGTGAAATCTACTTTCCCCATTTCTCCCCATAGCGTACTTTCTAAACTACTTGAAATGGGTATCAATCGAAAGCACTCATCAGACCAAAGAAAGCCATGCTGAAACAATTGACACTTTCCCTATAGGAAGAAAGTTATAGGCAAAACTATACTTTGGGCCTATGAGGGGGCCCCTACGATTTTTTTCAAAATCGGCACAGACACTTTTCTCTACGAGGCAAGTAATCTGGCTGAAAAGACCATCATTTGAATTGAAGTCTAAGGGGTAAAAACTCTACTTTATCAGGGGTAAAATATACTTTCCCCATTTTCCCCACAAAGTTTATTTTCGAAACTGCTTCAAATGGGTATCAATCAAAAGCACTCATCAGCCCAAAGACAGCCGTGGCGAAAAAATGGACACTTTTTTATAGGAAAAAAGTTATAGGCAAAACTATATTTTGGGCCTAAGAGGGGGCCCCTACGATTTTCTTCAAAATCAGCACAAACACTCTTCTCTACGAGGAAAGTAATCTGGCTGAAAAGACCATCATTTGCATTGAAGTCTAAGGGGTCAAAACCCTACTTTCTAAGGGGTGAAATCTACTTTCCCCATTTCCCCCCCCCCCCCCCCCCAAAGTTTATTTTCGAAACTGCTTAAAATGGATATCAATCAAAAGCACTCATCAGCTCAAAGACAGACGTGGCGAAAAAATTGACACTTTTCCTATAGGAAAAAAGTTATAGGCAAAGCTATATGTTGGGCCTATGAGGGGGCCCCTACGATTTTCTTCAAGATCGGCACAGACACTCTTCTCTACGAGGAAAGTAATCTGGGTGAAGAGAACATCATTTGCATTGAAGTCTAAGGGGTCAAAACCCTACTTTCTAAGGGGGAAATCTACTTTCCCCATTTCCCCCCAAAGTTTATTTTCAAAACTGCTTGAAATGGTTATCAATCGAAAGCACTCATCAGCCCAAAGACAGCCGCGGCAAAACAATCGACACTTTTCCCATAGGAAGAAAGTTATAGGCAAACCTATATTTGGAGCCTATGAGGGGGCCCCTACGATTTTCTTTAAAATCGGCACAGACACTCTTCTCTACGAGGCAAGTAATCTGGCTGAAGAGACCATCATTTGCATTGAAGTCTAAGGGGTCAAAACCCTACTTTCTCAGGGGTGAAATCTACTTTCCCTATTTTCCCCCAAAGTTTATTTTCGAAACTGCTTGAAATGGATATCAATCGAAAGCACTCATCAGCCCAAAGACAGCCATGGCGAAAAAATTGACACTTTTCCTATAGGAAAAAAAGTTATAAGCAAAACTATATTTTGGGCCTATGAGTTGGCCCCTACGATTTTCTTCAATATCGGCACAGACACTCTTCTCTACGAGGCAAGTAATCTGGCTGAAGAGACCATCATTTGCATGGAAGTCTAAGGGGTCAAAACTTTACTTTCTAAGGGGTGAAATCTACTTTCCCCATTTTCCCCCAAAGTTGATTTTCGAAACTGCTCGAAATGGATATCAATCGAAAGCACTCATCAGCCCAAAGACAGCCGTGGCGAAAAAATCGACACTTTTTCGATAGGAAAAAAGTTATAGGCAAATCTATATTTTGGGCCTATGAGGGGGCCCCTACGATTTTCTTTAAAATCGGCACAGACACTTTTCTCTACGAGGCAAGTAATCTGGCTGAAGAGACCATCATTTGCATTGAAGTCTAAGGGGTCAAAACCATACTTTCTAAGGGGTGAAATCTACTTTCCCCATTCCCCCCCCCCCAAAGTTTATTTTATAAACTGCTTGAAATGAGTATCAATCGAAAGCACTCATCAGCCCAAAGAAATCCGTGGCGAAAAAATCGACACTTTTCCTATAGGAAAAAAAAGTTATAGGCAAAGCTATATTTTGGGCCTATGAGGGGGCCCCTATGATTTTCTTCAAAATCGGTACAGACACTCTTCTCTACGAGGAAAGTAATCTGGCTGAAGAGACCATCATTTGCATTGAAGTCTAAGGGGTCAAAACCCTACTTTCTAAGGGGTGAAATCTACTTTCCCTATTTTCCCCCAAAGTTTATTTTTGAAACTGCTTAAAATGGATACCAATTAAAAGCACTCATCAGCTCAAAGACAGCGGTGGCGAAAAAAATCGACACTTTTCCTATAGGAAAAAAGTTATAGGCAAAGCTATATGTTGGGCCTATGAGGGGGCCCCTACGATTTTCTTCAAAATCGGCACAGACACTTTTCTCTACGAGGCAAGTAATCTGGCTGAAGAGACCATCATTTGCATTGCAGTCTAAGGGGTCAAAACCCTACTTTCTAAGGGGTGAAATCTACTTTCCCCATTTCCCCCCAAAGTTTATTTTCAAAACTGCTTGAAATGGGTATCAATCGAAAGCACTCATCAGCCCAAAGACAGCCGTGGCAAAACAATCGCCACTTTTCGTATAGGAAGAAAGTTATAGGCAAACCTATATTTGGAGCCTAAGAGGGGGCCCCTACGATTTTCTTCAAAATCGGCACAGACACTCTTCTCTATGAGGCAAGTAATTTGGCTGAAGAGACCATCATTTGCATTGAAGTCTAAGGGGTCAAAACCCTACTTTCTAAGGGGTGAAATCTACTTTCCCCATTTCTCCCCATAGCGTACTTTCTAAACTGCTTGAAATGGGTATCAATCGAAAGCACTCATCAGACCAAAGAAAGCCATGCTGAAACAATTGACACTTTCCCTATAGGAAGAAAGTTATAGGCAAAACTATACTTTGGGCCTATGAGGGGGCCCCTACGATTTTCTTCAAAATCGGCACAGACACTTTTCTCTACGAGGCAAGTAATCTGGCTGAAAAGACCATCATTTGAATTGAAGTCTAAGGGGTAAAAACTCTACTTTCTAAGGGGTAAAATATACTTTCCCCATTTTCCCACAAAGTTTATTTTCGAAACTGCTTCAAATGGGTATCAATCAAAAGCACTCATCAGCCCAAAGACAGCCGTGGCGAAAAAATGGACACTTTTGTATAGGAAAAAAGTTATAGGCAAAACTATATTTTGGGCCTAAGAGGGGGCCCCTACGATTTTCTTCAAAATCAGCACAAACACTCTTCTCTACGAGGAAAGTAATCTGGCTGAAGAGACCATCATTTGCATTGAAGTCTAAGGGGTCAAAACCCTACTTTCTAAGGGGTGAAATCTACTTTCCCCATTTCCCCCCCCCCCAAAGTTTATTTTCTAAACTGCTTGAAATGAGTATCAATCGAAAGCACTCATCAGCCCAAAGAAACCCGTGGCGAAAAAAATCGACACTTTTCCTATAGGAAAAAAAGTTATAGGCAAAGCTATATTTTGGGCCTAAGAGGGGGCCCCTACGATTTTCTTCAAAATCGGCACAGACACTCTTCTCTAGGAGGAAAGTAATCTGGCTGAAGAGACCATCATTTGCATTGAAGTCTAAGGGGTCAAAACCCTACTTTCTAAGGGGTGAAATCTACTTTCCCTATTTTCCCCCAAAGTTTATTTTCGAAACTGCTTAAAATGGATATCAATCAAAAGCACTCATCAGCTCAAAGACAGACGTGGCGAAAAAATTGACACTTTTCCTATAGGAAAAAAGTTATAGGCAAAGCTATATGTTGGGCCTATGAGGGGGCCCCTACGATTTTCTTCAAGATCGGCACAGACACTCTTCTCTACGAGGAAAGTAATCTGGGTGAAGAGACCATCATTTGCATTGAAGTCTAAGGGGTCAAAACCCTACTTTCTAAGGGGGAAATCTACTTTCCCCATTTCCCCCCAAAGTTTATTTTCAAAACTGCTTGAAATGGTTATCAATCGAAAGCACTCATCAGCCCAAAGACAGCCGCGGCAAAACAATCGACACTTTTCCCATAGGAAGAAAGTTATAGGCAAATCTATATTTTGGGCCTATGAGGGGGCCCCTACGATTTTCTTCAAAATCGGCACAGACACTTTTCTCTACGAGGCAAGTAATCTGGCTGAAAAGACCATCATTTGAATTGAAGTCTCAGGGGTAAAAACTCTACTTTCTAAGGGGTAAAATCTACTTTCCCCATTTTCCCACAAAGTTTATTTTCGAAACTGCTTCAAATGGGTATCAATCAAAAGCACTCATCAGCCCAAAGACAGCCGTGGCGAAAAAATGGACACTTTTTTATAGGAAAAAAGTTATAGGCAAAACTATATTTTGGGCCTAAGAGGGGGCCCCTACGATTTTCTTCAAAATCAGCACAGACACTCTTCTCTACCAGGAAAGTAATCTGGCTGAAGAGACTATCATTTGCATTGAAGTCTAAGGGGTCAAAACCATACTTTCTAAGGGGTGAAATCTACTTTCCCCATTCCCCCCCCCCCCCCCCCCAAAGTTTATTTTATAAACTGCTTGAAATGAGTATCAATCGAAAGCACTCATCAGCCCAAAGAAATCCGTGGCGAAAAAATCGACACTTTTCCTATAGGAAAAAAAGTTATAGGCAAAGCTATATTTTGGGCCTATGAATGGGCCCCTATGATTTTCTTCAAAATCGGTACAGACACTCTTCTCTACGAGGAAAGTAATCTGGCTGAAGAGACCATCATTTGCATTGAAGTCTAAGGGGTCAAAACCCTACTTTCTAAGGGGTGAAATCTACTTTCCCTATTTTCCCCCAAAGTTTATTTTTGAAACTGCTTAAAATGGATATCAATTAAAAGCACTCATCAGCTCAAAGACAGCGGTGGCGAAAAAATCGACACTTTTCCTATAGGAAAAAAGTTATAGGCAAACCTATATGTTGGGCCTATGAGGGGGCCCCTACGATTTTCTTCAAAATCGGCACAGACACTTTTCTCTACGAGGCAAGTAATCTGGCTGAAGAGACCATCATTTGCATTGCAGTCTAAGGGGTCAAAACCCTACTTTCTAAGGGGTGAAATCTACTTTCCCCATTTCCCCCCAAAGTTTATTTTCAAAACTGCTTGAAATGGGTATCAATCGAAAGCACTCATCAGCCCAAAGACAGCCGTGGCAAAACAATCGCCACTTTTCGTATAGGAAGAAAGTTATAGGCAAACCTATATTTGGAGCCTAAGAGGGGGCCCCTACGATTTTCTTCAAAATCGGCACAGACACTCTTCTCTATGAGGCAAGTAATCTGGCTGAATAGACCATCATTTGCATTGAAGTCTAAGGGGTCAAAACCCTACTTTCTAAGGGGTGAAATCTACTTTCCCCATTTCTCCCCATAGCGTACTTTCTAAACTACTTGAAATGGGTATCAATCGAAAGCACTCATCGGACCAAAGAAAGCCATGCTGAAACAATTGACACTTTCCCTATAGGAAGAAAGTTATAGGCAAAACTATACTTTGGGCCTATGAGGGGGCCCCTACGATTTTTTTCAAAATCGGCACAGACACTTTTCTCTACGAGGCAAGTAATCTGGCTGAAAAGACCATCATTTGAATTGAAGTCTAAGGGGTAAAAACTCTACTTTATCAGGGGTAAAATATACTTTCCCCATTTTCCCCACAAAGTTTATTTTCGAAACTGCTTCAAATGGGTATCAATCAAAAGCACTCATCAGCCCAAAGACAGCCGTGGCGAAAAAATGGACACTTTTTTATAGGAAAAAAGTTATAGGCAAAACTATATTTTGGGCCTAAGAGGGGGCCCCTACGATTTTCTTCAAAATCAGCACAAACACTCTTCTCTACGAGGAAAGTAATCTGGCTGAAAAGACCATCATTTGCATTGAAGTCTAAGGGGTCAAAACCCTACTTTCTAAGGGGTGAAATCTACTTTCCCCATTTCCCCCCCCCCCCCCCAAAGTTTATTTTCGAAACTGCTTAAAATGGATATCAATCAAAAGCACTCATCAGCTCAAAGACAGACGTGGCGAAAAAATTGACACTTTTCCTATAGGAAAAAAGTTATAGGCAAAGCTATATGTTGGGCCTATGAGGGGGCCCCTACGATTTTCTTCAAGATCGGCACAGACACTCTTCTCTACGAGGAAAGTAATCTGGGTGAAGAGAACATCATTTGCATTGAAGTCTAAGGGGTCAAAACCCTACTTTCTAAGGGGGAAATCTACTTTCCCCATTTCCCCCCAAAGTTTATTTTCAAAACTGCTTGAAATGGTTATCAATCGAAAGCACTCATCAGCCCAAAGACAGCCGCGGCAAAACAATCGACACTTTTCCCATAGGAAGAAAGTTATAGGCAAACCTATATTTGGAGCCTATGAGGGGGCCCCTACGATTTTCTTTAAAATCGGCACAGACACTCTTCTCTACGAGGCAAGTAATCTGGCTGAAGAGACCATCATTTGCATTGAAGTCTAAGGGGTCAAAACCCTACTTTCTCAGGGGTGAAATCTACTTTCCCTATTTTCCCCCAAAGTTTATTTTCGAAACTGCTTGAAATGGATATCAATCGAAAGCACTCATCAGCCCAAAGACAGCCATGGCGAAAAAATTGACACTTTTCCTATAGGAAAAAAAGTTATAAGCAAAACTATATTTTGGGCCTATGAGTTGGCCCCTACGATTTTCTTCAATATCGGCACAGACACTCTTCTCTACGAGGCAAGTAATCTGGCTGAAGAGACCATCATTTGCATGGAAGTCTAAGGGGTCAAAACTTTACTTTCTAAGGGGTGAAATCTACTTTCCCCATTTTCCCCCAAAGTTGATTTTCGAAACTGCTCGAAATGGATATCAATCGAAAGCACTCATCAGCCCAAAGACAGCCGTGGCGAAAAAATCGACACTTTTTTGATAGGAAAAAAGTTATAGGCAAATCTATATTTTGGGCCTATGAGGGGGCCCCTACGATTTTCTTTAAAATCGGCACAGACACTTTTCTCTACGAGGCAAGTAATCTGGCTGAAGAGACCATCATTTGCATTGAAGTCTAAGGGGTCAAAACCATACTTTCTAAGGGGTGAAATCTACTTTCCCCATTCCCCCCCCCAAAGTTTATTTTATAAACTGCTTGAAATGAGTATCAATCGAAAGCACTCATCAGCCCAAAGAAATCCGTGGCGAAAAAATCGACACTTTTCCTATAGGAAAAAAAAGTTATAGGCAAAGCTATATTTTGGGCCTATGAGGGGGCCCCTATGATTTTCTTCAAAATCGGTACAGACACTCTTCTCTACGAGGAAAGTAATCTGGCTGAAGAGACCATCATTTGCATTGAAGTCTAAGGGGTCAAAACCCTACTTTCTAAGGGGTGAAATCTACTTTCCCTATTTTCCCCCAAAGTTTATTTTTGAAACTGCTTAAAATGGATACCAATTAAAAGCACTCATCAGCTCAAAGACAGCGGTGGCGAAAAAAATCGACACTTTTCCTATAGGAAAAAAGTTATAGGCAAAGATATATGTTGGGCCTATGAGGGGGCCCCTACGATTTTCTTCAAAATCGGCACAGACACTTTTCTCTACGAGGCAAGTAATCTGGCTGAAGAGACCATCATTTGCATTGCAGTCTAAGGGGTCAAAACCCTACTTTCTAAGGGGTGAAATCTACTTTCCCCATTTCCCCCCAAAGTTTATTTTCAAAACTGCTTGAAATGGGTATCAATCGAAAGCACTCATCAGCCCAAAGACAGCCGTGGCAAAACAATCGCCACTTTTCGTATAGGAAGAAAGTTATAGGCAAACCTATATTTGGAGCCTAAGAGGGGGCCCCTACGATTTTCTTCAAAATCGGCACAGACACTCTTCTCTATGAGGCAAGTAATTTGGCTGAAGAGACCATCATTTGCATTGAAGTCTAAGGGGTCAAAACCCTACTTTCTAAGGGGTGAAATCTACTTTCCCCATTTCTCCCCATAGCGTACTTTCTAAACTGCTTGAAATGGGTATCAATCGAAAGCACTCATCAGACCAAAGAAAGCCATGCTGAAACAATTGACACTTTCCCTATAGGAAGAAAGTTATAGGCAAAACTATACTTTGGGCCTATGAGGGGGCCCCTACGATTTTCTTCAAAATCGGCACAGACACTTTTCTCTACGAGGCAAGTAATCTGGCTGAAAAGACCATCATTTGAATTGAAGTCTAAGGGGTAAAAACTCTACTTTCTAAGGGGTAAAATATACTTTCCCCATTTTCCCACAAAGTTTATTTTCGAAACTGCTTCAAATGGGTATCAATCAAAAGCACTCATCAGCCCAAAGACAGCCGTGGCGAAAAAATGGACACTTTTGTATAGGAAAAAAGTTATAGGCAAAACTATATTTTGGGCCTAAGAGGGGGCCCCTACGATTTTCTTCAAAATCAGCACAAACACTCTTCTCTACGAGGAAAGTAATCTGGCTGAAGAGACCATCATTTGCATTGAAGTCTAAGGGGTCAAAACCCTACTTTCTAAGGGGTGAAATCTACTTTCCCCATTTCCCCCCCCCCCCAAAGTTTATTTTCTAAACTGCTTGAAATGAGTATCAATCGAAAGCACTCATCAGCCCAAAGAAACCCGTGGCGAAAAAAATCGACACTTTTCCTATAGGAAAAAAAGTTATAGGCAAAGCTATATTTTGGGCCTAAGAGGGGGCCCCTACGATTTTCTTCAAAATCGGCACAGACACTCTTCTCTAGGAGGAAAGTAATCTGGCTGAAGAGACCATCATTTGCATTGAAGTCTAAGGGGTCAAAACCCTACTTTCTAAGGGGTGAAATCTACTTTCCCTATTTTCCCCCAAAGTTTATTTTCGAAACTGCTTAAAATGGATATCAATCAAAAGCACTCATCAGCTCAAAGACAGACGTGGCGAAAAAATTGACACTTTTCCTATAGGAAAAAAGTTATAGGCAAAGCTATATGTTGGGCCTATGAGGGGGCCCCTACGATTTTCTTCAAGATCGGCACAGACACTCTTCTCTACGAGGAAAGTAATCTGGGTGAAGAGACCATCATTTGCATTGAAGTCTAAGGGGTCAAAACCCTACTTTCTAAGGGGGAAATCTACTTTCCCCATTTCCCCCCAAAGTTTATTTTCAAAACTGCTTGAAATGGTTATCAATCGAAAGCACTCATCAGCCCAAAGACAGCCGCGGCAAAACAATCGACACTTTTCCCATAGGAAGAAAGTTATAGGCAAATCTATATTTTGGGCCTATGAGGGGGCCCCTACGATTTTCTTCAAAATCGGCACAGACACTTTTCTCTACGAGGCAAGTAATCTGGCTGAAAAGACCATCATTTGAATTGAAGTCTCAGGGGTAAAAACTCTACTTTCTAAGGGGTAAAATCTACTTTCCCCATTTTCCCACAAAGTTTATTTTCGAAACTGCTTCAAATGGGTATCAATCAAAAGCACTCATCAGCCCAAAGACAGCCGTGGCGAAAAAATGGACACTTTTTTATAGGAAAAAAGTTATAGGCAAAACTATATTTTGGGCCTAAGAGGGGGCCCCTACGATTTTCTTCAAAATCAGCACAGACACTCTTCTCTACCAGGAAAGTAATCTGGCTGAAGAGACTATCATTTGCATTGAAGTCTAAGGGGTCAAAACCCTACTTTCTAAGGGGTGAAATCTACTTTCCCTATTTTCCCCCAAAGTTTATTTTTGAAACTGCTTAAAATGGATATCAATTAAAAGCACTCATCAGCTCAAAGACAGCCGTGGCGAAAAAATCGACACTTTTCCTATAGGAAAAAAGTTATAGGCAAAGCTATATGTTGGGCCTATGAGGGGGCCCCTACGATTTTCTTCAAAATCGGCACAGACACTTTTCTCTTCGAGGCAAGTAATCTGGCTGAAGAGACCATCATTTGCATTGCAGTCTAAGGGGTCAAAACCCTACTTTCTAAGGGGTGAAATCTACTTTCCCCATTTCCCCCCAAAGTTTATTTTCAAAACTGCTTGAAATGGGTATCAATCGAAAGCACTCATCAGCCCAAAGACAGCTGTGGCAAAACAATCGACACTTTTCGTATAGGAAGAAAGTTATAGGCAAACTTATATTTGGAGCCTATGAGGGGGCCCCTACGATTTTCTTCAAAATCGGCACAGACACTCTTCTCTATGAGGCAAGTAATCTGGCTGAAGAGACCATCATTTGCATTGAAGTCTAAGGGGTCAAAACCCTACTTTCTAAGGGGTGAAATCTACTTTCCCCATTTCCCCCCATAGTGTACTTTCTAAACTGCTTGAAATGGGTATCAATCGAAAGCACTCATCAGACCAAAGAAAGCCATGCCGAAACAATTGACACTTTTCCTATAGGAAGAAGGTTATAGGCAAAACTATATTTTGGGCCTATGAGGGGGCCCCTACGATTTTCTTCAAAATCGGCACAGACACTTTTCTCTACGAGGCAAGTAATCTGGCTGAAAAGACCATCATTTGAATTGAAGTCTAAGGGGTAAAAACTCTACTTTCTAAGGGGTAAAATATACTTTTCCCATTTTCCCACAAAGTTTATTTTCGAAACTGCTTCAAATGGGTATCAATCAAAAGCACTCATCAGCCTAAAGACAGCCGTGGCGAAAAAATGGACACTTTTTTATAGGAAAAAAGTTATAGGCAAAACTATATTTTGGGCCTAAGAGGGGGCCCCTACGATTTTCTTCAAAATCAGCACAAACACTCTTCTCTACGAGGAAAGTAATCTGGCTGAAGAGACCATCATTTGCATTGAAGTCTAAGGGGTCAAAACCCTACTTTCTAAGGGGTGAAATCTACTTTCCCCATTTCCCCCCCCCCCCCCCCCCCCCCCAAAGTTTATTTTCTAAACTGCTTGAAATGAGTATCAATCGAAAGCACTCATCAGCCCAAAGAAAGCCGTGGCGAAAAAATCGACACTTTTCCTATAGGAAAAAAAGTTATAGGCAAAGCTATATTTTGGGCCTACGAGGGGGCCCCTACGATTTTCTTCAAAATCGGCACAGACACTCTTCTCTATGAGGCAAGTAATCTGGCTGAAGAGACCATCATTTGCATTGAAGTCTAAGGGGTCAAAACCCTACTTTCTAAGGGGTGAAATCTACTTTCCCCATTTCCCCCCATAGTGTACTTTCAAAACTGCTTGAAATGGGTATCAATCGAAAGCACTCATCAGACCAAAGAAAGCCATGCCGAAACAATTGACACTTTTCCTATAGGAAGAAGGTTATAGGCAAAACTATATTTTGGGCCTATGAGGGGGCCCCTACGATTTTCTTCAAAATCGGCACAGACACTTTTCTCTACGAGGCAAGTAATCTGGCTGAAAAGACCATCATTTGAATTGAAGTCTAAGGGGTAAAAACTCTACTTTCTAAGGGGTAAAATATACTTTCCCCATTTTCCCACAAAGTTTATTTTCGAAACTGCTTCAAATGGGTATCAATCAAAAGCACTCATCAGCCCAAAGACAGCCGTGGCGAAAAAATGGACACTTTTTTATAGGAAAAAAGTTATAGGCAAAACTATATTTTGGGCCTAAGAGGGGGCCCCTACGATTTTCTTCAAAATCAGCACAAACACTCTTCTCTACGAGGAAAGTAATCTGGCTGAAGAGACCATCATTTGCATTGAAGTCTAAGGGGTCAAAACCCTACTTTCTAAGGGGTGAAATCTACTTTCCCCATTTTCCCCCCCCCCCCCCCCCCCCCCCCCAAAGTTTATTTTCTAAACTGCTTGAAATGAGTATCAATCGAAAGCACTCATCAGCCCAAAGAAAGCCGTGGCGAAAAAATCGACACTTTTCCTATAGGAAAAAAGTTATAGGCAAAGCTATATTTTGGGCCTAGGAGGGGGCCCCTACGATTTTCTTCAAAATCGGCACAGACACTCTTCTCTAGGAGGAAAGTAATCTGGCTGAAGATACCATCATTTGCATTGAAGTCTAAGGGGTCAAAACCCTAATTTCTAAGGGGTGAAATCTACTTTCCCCATTTCCCCCCCATAGTGTACTTTCTAAACTGCTTGAAATGGGTATCAATCGAAAGCACTCATCAGACCAAAGAAAGCCATGCCGAAACAATTGACACTTTTCCTATAGGAAGAAAGTTATAGGCAAAACTATATTTTGGGCCTATGAGGGGGCCCCTACGATTTTCTTCAAAATCGGCACAGACACTTTTCTCTACGAGGCAAGTAATCTGGCTGAAAAGACCATCATTTGAATTGAAGTCTAAGGGGTAAAAACTCTACTTTCTAAGGGGTAAAATATACTTTCCCCATTTTCCCACAAAGTTTATTTTCGAAACTGCTTCAAATGGGTATCAATCAAAAGCACTCATCAGCCCAAAGACAGCCGTGGCGAAAAAATTGACACTTTTTTATAGGAAAAAAGTTATAGGCAAAACTATATTTTGGGCCTAAGAGGCGGCCCCTACGATTTTCTTCAAAATCAGCACAGACACTCTTCTCTACGAGGAAAGTAATCTGGCTGAAGAGACCATCATTTGCATTGAAGTCTAAGGAGTCAAAACCCTACTTTCTAAGGGGTGAAATCTACTTTCCCCATTTCCCCCCCCCCCCCCCAAAGTTTATTTTCTAAACTGCTTGAAATGAGTATCAATCGAAAGCACTCATCAGCCCAAAGAAAGCCGTGGCGAAAAAATCGACACTTTTCCTATAGGAAAAAAAAGTTATAGGCAAAGCTATATTTTGGGCCTACGAGGGGGCCCCTACGATTTTCTTCAAAATCGGCACAGACACTCTTCTCTATGAGGCAAGTAATCTGGCTGAAGAGACCATCATTTGCATTGAAGTCTAAGGGGTCAAAACCCTACTTTCTAAGGGGTGAAATCTACTTTCCCCATTTCCCCCCATAGTGTACTTTCAAAACTGCTTGAAATGGGTATCAATCGAAAGCACTCATCAGACCAAAGAAAGCCATGCCGAAACAATTGACACTTTTCCTATAGGAAGAAGGTTATAGGCAAAACTATATTTTGGGCCTATGAGGGGGCCCCTACGATTTTCTTCAAAATCGGCACAGACACTTTTCTCTACGAGGCAAGTAATCTGGCTGAAAAGACCATCATTTGAATTGAAGTCTAAGGGGTAAAAACTCTACTTTCTAAGGGGTAAAATATACTTTCCCCATTTTCCCACAAAGTTTATTTTCGAAACTGCTTCAAATGGGTATCAATCAAAAGCACTCATCAGCCCAAAGACAGCCGTGGCGAAAAAATGGACACTTTTTTATAGGAAAAAAGTTATAGGCAAAACTATATTTTGGGCCTAAGAGGGGGCCCCTACGATTTTCTTCAAAATCAGCACAAACACTCTTCTCTACGAGGAAAGTAATCTGGCTGAAGAGACCATCATTTGCATTGAAGTCTAAGGGGTCAAAACCCTACTTTCTAAGGGGTGAAATCTACTTTCCCCATTTCCCCCCCCCCCCCCCCCCCCAAAGTTTATTTTCTAAACTGCTTGAAATGAGTATCAATCGAAAGCACTCATCAGCCCAAAGAAAGCCGTGGCGAAAAAATCGACACTTTTCCTATAGGAAAAAAGTTATAGGCAAAGCTATATTTTGGGCCTAGGAGGGGGCCCCTACGATTTTCTTCAAAATCGGCACAGACACTCTTCTCTAGGAGGAAAGTAATCTGGCTGAAGATACCATCATTTGCATTGAAGTCTAAGGGGTCAAAACCCTAATTTCTAAGGGGTGAAATCTACTTTCCCCATTTCCCCCCCATAGTGTACTTTCTAAACTGCTTGAAATGGGTATCAATCGAAAGCACTCATCAGACCAAAGAAAGCCATGCCGAAACAATTGACACTTTTCCTATAGGAAGAAAGTTATAGGCAAAACTATATTTTGGGCCTATGAGGGGGCCCCTACGATTTTCTTCAAAATCGGCACAGACACTTTTCTCTACGAGGCAAGTAATCTGGCTGAAAAGACCATCATTTGAATTGAAGTCTAAGGGGTAAAAACTCTACTTTCTAAGGGGTAAAATATACTTTCCCCATTTTCCCACAAAGTTTATTTTCGAAACTGCTTCAAATGGGTATCAATCAAAAGCACTCATCAGCCCAAAGACAGCCGTGGCGAAAAAATTGACACTTTTTTATAGGAAAAAAGTTATAGGCAAAACTATATTTTGGGCCTAAGAGGCGGCCCCTACGATTTTCTTCAAAATCAGCACAGACACTCTTCTCTACGAGGAAAGTAATCTGGCTGAAGAGACCATCATTTGCATTGAAGTCTAAGGAGTCAAAACCCTACTTTCTAAGGGGTGAAATCTACTTTCCCCATTTCCCCCCCCCCCCCCCCAAAGTTTATTTTCTAAACTGCTTGAAATGAGTATCAATCGAAAGCACTCATCAGCCCAAAGAAAGCCGTGGCGAAAAAATCGACACTTTTCCTATAGGAAAAAAAAGTTATAGGCAAAGCTATATTTTGGGCCTACGAGGGGGCCCCTACGATTTTCTTCAAAATCGGCACAGACACTCTTCTCTATGAGGCAAGTAATCTGGCTGAAGAGACCATCATTTGCATTGAAGTCTAAGGGGTCAAAACCCTACTTTCTAAGGGGTGAAATCTACTTTCCCCATTTCCCCCCATAGTGTACTTTCAAAACTGCTTGAAATGGGTATCAATCGAAAGCACTCATCAGACCAAAGAAAGCCATGCCGAAACAATTGACACTTTTCCTATAGGAAGAAGGTTATAGGCAAAACTATATTTTGGGCCTATGAGGGGGCCCCTACGATTTTCTTCAAAATCGGCACAGACACTTTTCTCTACGAGGCAAGTAATCTGGCTGAAAAGACCATCATTTGAATTGAAGTCTAAGGGGTAAAAACTCTACTTTCTAAGGGGTAAAATATACTTTCCCCATTTTCCCACAAAGTTTATTTTCGAAACTGCTTCAAATGGGTATCAATCAAAAGCATTCATCAGCCCAAAGACAGCCGTGGCGAAAAAATGGAAACTTTTTTATAGGAAAAAAGTTATAGGCAAAACTATATTTTGGGCCTAAGAGGGGGCCCCTACGATTTTCTTCAAAATCGGCACAGACACTTTTCTCTACGAGGCAAGTAATCTGGCTGAAAAGACCATCATTTGAATTGAAGTCTAAGGGGTAAAAACTCTACTTTCTAAGGGGTAAAATATACTTTCCCCATTTTCCCACAAAGTTTATTTTCGAAACTGCTTCAAATGGGTATCAATCAAAAGCATTCATCAGCCCAAAGACAGCCGTGGCGAAAAAATGGAAACTTTTTTATAGGAAAAAAGTTATAGGCAAAACTATATTTTGGGCCTAAGAGGGGGCCCCTACGATTTTCTTCAAAATCAGCACAAACACTCTTCTCTACGAGGAAAGTAATCTGGCTGAAGAGACCATCATTTGCATTGAAGTCTAAGGGGTCAAAACCCTACTTTCTAAGGGGTGAAATCTACTTTCCCCATTTCCCCCCAAAGTGTATTGTCTAAACTGCTTGAAATGGGTATCAATCAAAAGCACTCATCAGCCCAAAGAAAGCCGTGGCGAAAAAATCGACACTTTTCCAATAGGAAAAAGTTATAGGCAAACCTATATGTGGGGCCTATAAGGGGGCCCCTAAGATTTTCTTCAAAATCGGCACAGACACTCTTCTCTACGAGGCAAGTAATCTGGCTGAAGAGACCATCATTTGCATTGAAGTCTAAGGGGTCAAAACCCTACTTTCTCAGGGGTGAAATCTACTTTCCCTATTTTCCCCCAAAGTTTATTTTATAAACTGCTTGAAATGGGTATCAATCGAAAGCACTCATCAGCCCAAAGAAAGCCATGCCGAAACAATTGACACTTTTCCCATAGGAAGAAAGTTATAGGCAAAACTATATTTTAGGCCTACGAGTGGGCCCTACGTTTTTCTTCAAAATCGGCACAGACACTCTTCTCTGCAAGGCAAGTAATTTGGCTGAAGAGACCATCATTTGCATCGAAGTCTAAGGGGTCAAAACCTACTTTTTAAGGGGTGAAATCTACTTTCCCCATTTCCCCCCAAAGTTTATTGTCTAAACTGCTTGAAATGGGTATCAATCGAAAGCACTCATCAGCCCAAAGAAAGCTGTGCCGAAACAATCGACACTTTTTTCATAGGAACAAAGTTATAGGCAAAACTATATTTTGGGCCTATGAGGGGGCCCCTACGATTTTCTTCCAAATCAGCAAAGACACTCTTCTCTGCGAGGCAAGTAATCTGGCTGAAAAGACCATCATTTGCATTGAAGTCTAAGGGGTCAAAACCCTACTTTCTAAGGTGTAAAATATACTTTCCCCATTTTCCCCTCTAAGTTTATTTTCGAAACTGCTTGAAATGGATATCAATCGAAAGCACTTATGAGCCCAAAGACAGCCGTGCCGAAAAAAACGAAAATTTTCCCATAGGAAGAAAGTTATAGGCAAACCTATATTTGGAGCCTATGAGGGGGCCCCTACGATTTTCTTCAATATCGGCACAGACACTCTTCTCTACGAGGCAAGTAATCTGGCTGAAGAGAAAATCATTTGCATGGAAGTCTAAGGGGTCAAAACTTTCCTTTCTAAGGGGTGAAATCTACTTTCCCCATTTTCCCCCAAAGTTGATTTTCGAAACTGCTCGAAATGGATATCAATCGAAAGCACTCATCAGTCCAAAGACAGCCGTGGCGAAAAAATCGACACTTTTTCGATAGGAAAAAAGTTATAGGCAAAACTATATTTTGGGCCTAAGAGGGGGCCCCTACGATTTTCTTCAAAATCAGCACAGACACTCTTCTCTACCAGGAAAGTAATCTGGCTGAAGAGACCATCATTTGCATTGAAGTCTAAGGGGTCAAAACCCTACTTTCTAAGGGGTGAAATCTACTTTCCCTATTTTCCCCCAAAGTTTATTTTTGAAACTGCTTAAAATGGATATCAATTAAAAGCACTCATCAGCTCAAAGACAGCCGTGGCGAAAAAATCGACACTTTTCCTATAGGAAAAAAGTTATAGGCAAAGCTATATGTTGGGCCTATGAGGGGGCCCCTACGATTTTCTTCAAAATCGGCACAGACACTTTTCTCTTTGAGGCAAGTAATCTGGCTGAAGAGAACATCATTTGCATTGCAGTCTAAAGGGTCAAAACCCTACTTTATAAGGGGTGAAATCTACTTTCCCCATTTCCCCCCAAAGTTTATTTTCAAAACTGCTTGAAATGGGTATCAATCGAAAGCACTCATCAGCCCAAAGACAGCCGTGGCAAAACAATCGACACTTTTCGTATAGGAAGAAAGTTATAGGCAAACCTATATTTGGAGCCTATGAGGGGGCCCCTACGATTTTCTTCAAAATCGGCACAGACACTCTTCTCTATGAGGCAAGTAATCTGGCTGAAGAGACCATCATTTGCATTGAAGTCTAAGGGGTCAAAACTCTACTTTCTAAGGGGTGAAATCTACTTTCCCCATTTCCCCCCATAGTGTACTTTCTAAACTGCTTGAAATGGGTATCAATCGAAAGCACTCATCAGACCAAAGAAAGCCATGCCGAAACAATTGACACTTTTCCTATAGGAAGAAGGTTATAGGCAAAACTATATTTTGGGCCTATGAGGGGGCCCCTACGATTTTCTTCAAAATCGGCACAGACACTTTTCTCTACGAGGCAAGTAATCTGGCTGAAAAGACCATCATTTGAATTGAAGTCTAAGGGGTAAAAACTCTACTTTCTAAGGGGTAAAATATACTTTCCCCATTTTCCCACAAAGTTTATTTTCGAAACTGCTTCAAATGGGTATCAATCAAAAGCACTCATCAGCCCAAAGACAGCCGTGGCGAAAAAATGGACACTTTTTTATAGGAAAAAAGTTGTAGGCAAAACTATATTTTGGGCCTAAGAGGGGGCCCCTACGATTTTCTTCAAAATCAGCACAAACACTCTTCTCTACGAGGAAAGTAATCTGGCTGAAGAGCCCATCATTTGCATTGAAGTCTAAGGGGTCAAAACCCTACTTTCTAAGGGGTGAAATCTACTTTCCCCATTTCCCCCCCCCCCCCCAAAGTTTATTTTCTAAACTGCTTGAAATGAGTATCAATCGAAAGCACTCATCAGCCCAAAGAAAGCCGTGGCGAAAAAATCGACACTTTTCCTATAGGAAAAAAGTTATAGGCAAAGCTATATTTTGGGCCTAGGAGGGGGCCCCTACGATTTTCTTCAAAATCGGCACAGACACTCTTCTCTAGGAGGAAAGTAATCT
This sequence comes from Chirona hameri, assembly GCA_036785665.1. Taxonomy (NCBI): domain Eukaryota; kingdom Metazoa; phylum Arthropoda; class Thecostraca; order Balanomorpha; family Balanidae; genus Chirona; species Chirona hameri. The sequence goes on along the minus strand of JAXIVJ010003911.1, from coordinate 63,896 downwards.
GGCTGAAGATACCATAATTTGCATTGAAGTCTAAGGGGTCAAAACCCTAATTTCTAAGGGGTGAAATCTACTTTCCCCATTTTCCCCCATAGTGTACTTTCTAAACTGCTTGAAATGGGTATCAATCGAAAGCACTCATCAGACCAAAGAAAGCCATGCCAAAACAATTGACACTTTTCCTATAGGAAGAAAGTTATAGGCAAAACTATAATTTGGGCCTATGAGGGGGCCCCTACGATTTTCTTCAAAATCGGCACAGACACTTTTCTCTACGAGGCAAGTAATCTGGCTGAAAAGACCATCATTTGAATTGAAGTCTAAGGGGTAAAAACTCTACTTTCTAAGGGGTAAAATATACTTTCCCCATTTTCCCACAAAGTTTATTTTCGAAACTGCTTCAAATGGGTATCAATCAAAAGCACTCATCAGCCCAAAGACAGCCGTGGCGAAAAAATTGACACTTTTTTATAGGAAAAAAGTTATAGGCAAAACTATATTTTGGGCCTAAGAGGCGGCCCCTACGATTTTCTTCAAAATCAGCAAAGACACTCTTCTCTACGAGGAAAGTAATCTGGCTGAAGAGACCATCATTTGCATTGAAGTCTAAGGGGTCAAAACCCTACTTTCTAAGGGGTGAAATCTACTTTCCCCATTTCCCCCCCCCCCCCCCCCCCCCTCCCCCAAAGTTTATTTTCTAAACTGCTTGAAATGAGTATCAATCGAAAGCACTCATCAGCCCAAAGAAAGCCGTGGCAAAAAAAATCGACACTTTTCCTATAGGAAAAAAAGTTATAGGCAAAGCTATATTTTGGGCCTACGAGGGGGCCCCTACGATTTTCTTCCAAATCGGCACAGACACTCTTCTCTAGGAGGAAAGTAATCTGGCTGAAGAGACCATCATTTGCATTGAAGTCTAAGGGGTCAAAACCCTACTTTCTAGGGGGGAAATCTACTTTCCCTATTTTCCCCCAAAGTTTATTTTCGAAACTGCTTAAAATGGATATCAATCAAAAGCACTCATCAGCTCAAAGACAGCCGTGGCGAAAAAATTGACACTTTTCTTATAGGAAAAAAGTTATAGGCAAAGCTATATGTTGGGCCTATTAGGGGGCCCCTACGATTTTCTTCCAAATCGGCACAGACACTCTTCTCTACGAGGAAAGTAATCTGGCTGGAGAGACCATCATTTCCATTGAAGTTTAAGGGGTCAAAACCCTACTTTCTAAGGGGGAAATCTACTTTCCCCATTTCCATCCAAAGTTTATTTTCAAAACTGCTTGAAATGGGTATCAATCGAAAGCACTCATCAGCCCAAAGACAGCTGCGGCAAAACAACCGACACTTTTCCCATAGGAAGAAAGTTATAGGCAAACCTATATTTGGAGCCTATGAGGGGGCCCCTACGATTTTCTTCAAAATCGGCACAGACACTCTTCTCTATGAGGCAAGTAATCTGGCTGAAGAGACCATCATTTGCATTGAAGTGTAAGGGGTCAAAACCCTACTTTCTCAGGGGTGAAATCTACTTTCCCTATTTTCCCCCAAAGTTTATTTTCGCAACTGCTTGAAATGGATATCAATCGAAAGCACTTATCAGCCCAAAGACAGCCATGGCGAAAGAATTGACACTTTTCCTATAGGAAAAAAGGTTATAAGCAAAACTATATTTTGGGCCTATGAGTTGGCCCCTACGATTTTCTTCCAAATCAACACAGACACTCTTCTCTACGAGGAAAGTAATCTGGCTGAAGAGACCATCATTTGCATTGAAGTCTAAGGGGTCAAAACCCTACTTTCTAAGGGGTGAAATCTACTTTCCCCATTTCCCCTAAAAGTTTATTTTCAAAACTGCTTGAAATGGGTATCAATTGAAAGCACTCATCATCCCAAAGACAGCCGCGGCAAAACAGTCGACACTTTTCCCATAGGAAGAAAGTTATAGGCAAACCTATATTTGGAGCCTAAGAGGGGGCCCTACGATTTTCTTCAAAATCGGCACAGACACTCTTCTCTACGAGGCAAGTAATCTGGCTGAAGAGACCATCATTTGCATTGAAGTCTAAGGGGTCAAAACCCTACTTTCTCAGGGGTTAAATCTACTTTCCCTATTTTCCCCCAAAGTTTATTTTCGAAACTGCTTGAAATGGATATCAATCGAAAACACTTATTAGCCCAAGGACAGCCATGGCGAAACAATTGACACTTTTCCGATAGGAAAAAAGTTATAGGCAAACATATATTTAGGGCCTATGAGGGGGCCCCTACGATTTTCTTCAAAATCGGCACAGACCTTCTTCTCTACGAGGCAAGTAATCTGGCTGAAGAGACCATCATTTGCATTGAAGTCTAAGGGGTCAAAACCCTACTTTCTCAGGGGTGAAATCTACTTTCCCTATTTCCCCCAAAGTTTATTTTTTTTAAACTGCTTGAAATGGGTATCAATCGAAAGCACTCATCAGCCCAAAGAAAGCCATGCCGACACAATTGACACTTTTCCCATAGGAAGACAGTTATAGGCAAAACTATATTTTAGGCCTACGAGTGGGCCCCTACGTTTTTCTTCAAAATCGGCACAGACACTCTTCTCTACGAGGCAAGTAATTTGGCTGAAGAGACCATCATTTGCATCGAAGTCTAAGGGGTCAAAACCTACTTTTTAAGGGGTGAAATCTACTTTCCCCATTTCCCCCCAAAGTTTATTTTCAAAACTGCTTGAAATGGGTATCAATCGAAAGCACTCATCAGCCCAAAGACAGCCGTGGCAAAACAATCGCCACTTTTCGTATAGGAAGAGAGTTATAGGCAAACCTATATTTGGAGCCTATGAGGGGGCCCCTACGATTTTCTTCAAAATCGGCACAGACACTCTTCTCTATGAGGCAAGTAATCTGGCTGAAGAGACCATCATTTGCATTTAAGTCTAACGGGTCAAAACCCTACTTTCTAAGGGGTGAAATCTACTTTCCCCATTTCTCCCCATAGCGTACTTTCTAAACTGCTTGAAATGGGTATCAATCGAAAGCACTCATCAGACCAAAGAAAGCCATGCCGACACAATTGACACATTTCCCATAGTAAGAAAGTTATAGGCAAAACTATATTTTAGGCCTACGAGTGGGCCCCTACGTTTTCTTCAAAATCGGCACAGACACTCTTCTCTACGAGGCAAGTAATTTGGCTGAAGAGACCATCATTTGCATCGAAGTCTAAGGGGTCAAAACCTACTTTTTAAGGGGTGAAATCTACTTTCCCCATTTCCTCCCAAAGTTTATTGTCTAAACTGCTCGAAATGGATATCAATCGAAAGCACTCATCAGCCCAAAGACAGCCGTGGCGAAAAAATGGACACTTTTCCGATAGGAAAAAAGTTATAGGCAAAACTATATTTTGGGCCTATGAGGGGGCCCCTACGATTTTCTTCAAAATCGACACAGACACTTTTCTCTACGAGGCAAGTAATCTGGCTGAAAAGACCATCATTTGAATTGAAGTCTCAGGGGTAAAAACTCTACTTTCTAAGGGGTAAAATCTACTTTCCCCATTTTCCCACAAAGTTTATTTTCGAAACTGCTTCAAATGGGTATCAATCAAAAGCACTCATCAGCCCAAAGACAGCCGTGGCGAAAAAATGGACACTTTTTTATAGGAAAAAAGTTATAGGCAAAACTATATTTTGGGCCTAAGAGGGGGCCCCTACGATTTTCTTCAAAATCAGCACAGACACTCTTCTCTACGAGGAAAGTAATCTGGCTGAAGAGACCATCATTTGCATTGAAGTCTAAGGGGTCAAAACCATACTTTCTAAGGGGTGAAATCTACTTTCCCCATTCCCCCCCCCCCCCCCCAAAGTTTATTTTATAAACTGCTTGAAATGAGTATCAATCGAAAGCACTCATCAGCCCAAAGAAATCCGTGGCGAAAAAATCGACACTTTTCCTATAGGAAAAAAAGTTATAGGCAAAGCTATATTTTGGGCCTATGAGGGGGCCCCTATGATTTTCTTCAAAATCGGTACAGACACTCTTCTCTACGAGGAAAGTAATCTGGCTGAAGAGACCATCATTTGCATTGAAGTCTAAGGGGTCAAAACCCTACTTTCTAAGGGGTGAAATCTACTTTCCCCATTTCCCCCCCCCCCCCCCCCAAAGTTTATTTTCTAAACTGCTTGAAATAAGTAACAATCGAAAGCACTCATCAGCCCAAAGAAAGCAGTGGCGAAAAAATCGACACTTTTCCTATAGGAAAAAAGTTATAGGCAAAGCTATATTTTGGGCCTAGGAGGGGGCCCCTACGATTTTCTTCAAAATCGGCACAGACACTCTTCTCTAGGAGGAAAGTAATCTGGCTGAAGATACCATCATTTGCATTGAAGTCTAAGGGGTCAAAACCCTAATTTCTAAGGGGTGAAATCTACTTTCCCCATTTTCCCCCATAGTGTACTTTCTAAACTGCTTGAAATGGGTATCAATCGAAAGCACTCATCAGACCAAAGAAAGCCATGCCGAAACAATTGACACTTTTCCTATAGGAAGAAAGTTATAGGCAAAACTATATTTTGGGCCTATGAGGGGGCCCCTACGATTTTCTTCAAAATCGGCACAGACACTTTTCTCTACGAGGCAAGTAATCTGGCTGAAAAGACCATCATTTGAATTGAAGTCTAAGGGGTAAAAACTCTACTTTCTAAGGGGTAAAATATACTTTCCCCATTTTCCCACAAAGTTTATTTTCGAAACTGCTTCAAATGGGTATCAATCAAAAGCACTCATCAGCCCAAAGACAGCCGTGGCGAAAAAATTGACACTTTTTTATAGGAAAAAAGTTATAGGCAAAACTATATTTTGGGCCTAAGAGGCGGCCCCTACGATTTTCTTCAAAATCAGCACAGACACTCTTCTCTACGAGGAAAGTAATCTGGCTGAAGAGACCATCATTTGCATTGAAGTCTAAGGGGTCAAAACCCTACTTTCTAAGGGGTGAAATCTACTTTCCCCATTTCCCCCCCCCCCCCCAAAGTTTATTTTCTAAACTGCTTGAAATGAGTATCAATCGAAAGCACTCATCAGCCCAAAGAAAGCCGTGGCGAAAAAATCGACACTTTTCCTATAGGAAAAAAAGTTATAGGCAAAGCTATATTTTGGGCCTACGAGGGGGCCCCTACGATTTTCTTCAAAATCGGCACAGACACTCTTCTCTAGGAGGAAAGTAATCTGGCTGAAGAGACCATCATTTGCATTGAAGTCTAAGGGGTCAAAACCCTACTTTCTAAGGGGTGAAATCTACTTTCCCTATTTTCCCCCAAAGTTTATTTTCGAAACTGCTTAAAATGGATATCAATCAAAAGCACTCATCAGCTGAAAGACAGCCGTGGCGAAAAAATTGACACTTTTCTTATAGGAAAAAAGTTATAGGCAAAGCTATATGTTGGGCCTATGAGGGAGCCCCTACGATTTTCTTCAAAATCGGCACAGACACTCTTCTCTACGAGGAAAGTAATCTGGCTGAAGAGACCATCATTTTCATTGAAGTCTAAGGGGTCAAAACCCTACTTTCTAAGGGGGAAATCTACTTTCCCCATTTCCATCCAAAGTTTATTTTCAAAACTGCTTGAAATGGGTATCAATCGAAAGCACTCATCAGCCCAAGGACAGCCATGGCGAAACAATTGACACTTTTCCGATAGGAAAAAAGTTATAGGCAAACATATATTTAGGGCCTATGAGGGGGCCCCTACGATTTTCTTCAAAATCGGCACAGACCTTCTTCTCTACGAGGCAAGTAATCTGGCTGAAGAGACCATCATTTGCATTGAAGTCTAAGGGGTCAAAACCCTACTTTCTCAGGGGTGAAATCTACTTTCCCTATTTTCCCCCAAAGTTTATTTTATAAACTGCTTGAAATGGGTATCAATCGAAAGCACTCATCAGCCCAAAGAAAGCCATGCCGACACAATTGACACATTTCCCATAGTAAGAAAGTTATAGGCAAAACTATATTTTAGGCCTACGAGTGGGCCCCTACGTTTTTCTTCAAAATCGGCACAGACACTCTTCTCTACGAGGCAAGTAATTTGGCTGAAGAGACCATCATTTGCATCGAAGTCTAAGGGGTCAAAACCTACTTTTTAAGGGGTGAAATCTACTTTCCCCATTTCCCCCAAAAGTTTATTGTTTAAACTGCTCGAAATGGATATCAATCGAAAGCACTCATCAGCCCAAAGACAGCCGTGGCGAAAAAATGGACACTTTTCCGATAGGAAAAAAGTTATAGGCAAAACTATATTTTGGGCCTATGAGGGGGCCCCTACGATTTTCTTCAAAATCGACACAGACACTTTTCTCTACGAGGCAAGTAATCTGGCTGAAAAGACCATCATTTGAATTGAAGTCTCAGGGGTAAAAACTCTACTTTCTAAGGGGTAAAATCTACTTTCCCCATTTTCCCACAAAGTTTATTTTCGAAACTGCTTCAAATGGGTTTCAATCAAAAGCACTCATCAGCCCAAAGACAGCCGTGGCGAAAAAATGGACACTTTTTTATAGGAAAAAAGTTATAGGCAAAACTATATTTTGGGCCTAAGAGGGGGCCCCTACGATTTTCTTCAAAATCAGCACAGACACTCTTCTCTACGAGGAAAGTAATCTGGCTGAAGAGACCATCATTTGCATTGAAGTCTAAGGGGTCAAAACCATACTTTCTAAGGGGTGAAATCTACTTTCCCCATTCCCCCCCCCAAAGTTTATTTTATAAACTGCTTGAAATGAGTATCAATCGAAAGCACTCATCAGCCCAAAGAAATCCGTGGCGAAAAAATCGACACTTTTCCTATAGGAAAAAAAGTTATAGGCAAAGCTATATTTTGGGCCTATGAGGGGGCCCCTATGATTTTCTTCAAAATCGGTACAGACACTCTTCTCTACGAGGAAAGTAATCTGGCTGAAGAGACCATCATTTGCATTGAAGTCTAAGGGGTCAAAACCCTACTTTCTAAGGGGGAAATCTACTTTCCCCATTTCCATCCAAAGTTTATTTTCAAAACTGCTTGAAATGGGTATCAATCGAAAGCACTCATCAGCCCAAAGACAGCCGCGGCAAAACAACCGACACTTTTCCCATAGGAAGAAAGTTATAGGAAAACCTATATTTGGAGCCTATGAGGGGGCCCCTACGATTTTCTTCAAAATCGGCACAGACACTCTTCTCTACGAGGCAAGTAATCTGGCTGAAGAGACCATCATTTGCATTGAAGTCTAAGGGGTCAAAACCCTACTTTCTCAGGGGTGAAATCTACTTTCCCTATTTTCCCCCAAAGTTTATTTTCGCAACTGCTTGAAATGGATATCAATCGAAAGCACTTATCAGCCCAAAGACAGCCATGGCGAAAGAATTGACACTTTTCCTATAGGAAAAAAGGTTATAAGCAAAACTATATTTTGGGCCTATGAGTTGGCCCCTACGATTTTCTTCCAAATCAACACAGACACTCTTCTCTACGAGGAAAGTAATCTGGCTGAAGAGACCATCATTTGCATTGAAGTCTAAGGGGTCAAAACCCTACTTTCTAAGGGGTGAAATCTACTTTCCCCATTTCCCCTAAAAGTTCATTTTCAAAACTGCTTGAAATGGGTATCAATTGAAAGCACTCATCAGCCCAAAGACAGCCGCGGCAAAACAGTCGACACTTTTCCCATAGGAAGAAAGTTATAGGCAAACCTATATTTGGAGCCTAAGAGGGGGCCCCTACGATTTTCTTCAAAATCGGCACAGACACTCTTCTCTACGAGGCAAGTAATCTGGCTGAAGAGACCTTCATTTGCATTGAAGTCTAAGGGGTCAAAACCCTACTTTCTCAGGGGTGAAATCTACTTTCCCTATTTTCCCCCAAAGTTTATTTTCGAAACTGCTTGAAATGGATATCAATCGAAAACACTTATTAGCCCAAGGACAGCCATGGCGAAACAATTGACACTTTTCCGATAGGAAAAAAGTTATAGGCAAACATATATTTAGGGCCTATGAGGGGGCCCCTACGATTTTCTTCAAAATCGGCACAGACCTTCTTCTCTACGAGGCAAGTAATCTAGCTGAAGAGACCATCATTTGCATTGAAGTCTAAGGGGTCAAAACCCTACTTTCTCAGGGGTGAAATCTACTTTCCCTATTTTCCCCCAAAGTTTATTTTATAAACTGCTTGCAATGGGTATCAATCGAAAGCACTCATCATCCCAAAGAAAGCCATGCCGACACAATTGACACATTTCCCATAGTAAGAAAGTTATAGGCAAAACTATATTTTAGGCCTACGAGTGGGCCCCTACGTTTTTCTTCAAAATCGGCACAGACACTCTTCTCTACGAGGCAAGTAATTTGGCTGAAGAGACCATCATTTGCATCGAAGTCTAAGGGGTCAAAACCTACTTTTTAAGGGGTGAAATCTACTTTCCCCATTTCCCCCCAAAGTTTATTGTCTAAACTGCTCGAAATGGATATCAATCGAAAGCACTCATCAGCCCAAAGACAGCCGTGGCGAAAAAATGGACACTTTTCCGATAGGAAAAAAGTTATAGGCAAAACTATATTTTGGGCCTATGAGGGGGCCCCTACGATTTTCTTCAAAATCGACACAGACACTTTTCTCTACGAGGCAAGTAATCTGGCTGAAAAGACCATCATTTGAATTGAAGTCTCAGGGGTAAAAAACTCTACTTTCTAAGGGGTAAAATCTACTTTCCCCATTTTCCCACAAAGTTTATTTCGAAACTGCTTCAAATGGGTATCAATCAAAAGCACTCATCAGCCCAAAGACAGCCGTGGCGAAAAAATGGACACTTTTTTATAGGAAAAAAGTTATAGGCAAAACTATATTTTGGGCCTAAGAGGGGCCCCTACGATTTTCTTCAAAATCAGCACAGACACTCTTCTCTACGAGGAAAGTAATCTGGCTGAAGAGACCATCATTTGCATTGAAGTCTAAGGGGTCAAAACCATACTTTCTAAGGGGTGAAATCTACTTTCCCCATTCCCCCCCCCCCCAAAGTTTATTTTATAAACTGCTTGAAATGAGTATCAATCGAAAGCACTCATCAGCCCAAAGAAATCCGTGACGAAAAAATCGACACTTTTCCTATAGGAAAAAAAAGTTATAGGGCAAAGCTATATTTTGGGCCTATGAGGGGGCCCCTATGATTTTCTTCAAAATCGGTACAGACACTCTTCTCTACGAGGAAAGTAATCTGGCTGAAGAGACCATCATTTGCATTGAAGTCTAAGGGGTCAAAACCCTACTTTCTAAGGGGTGAAATCTACTTTCCCTATTTTCCCCCAAAGTTTATTTTTGAAACTGCTTAAAATGGATATCAATTAAAAGCACTCATCAGCTCAAAGACAGCGGTGGCGAAAAAATCGACACTTTTCCTATAGGAAAAAAGTTATAGGCAAAGCTATATGTTGGGCCTATGAGGGGGCCCCTACGATTTTCTTCAAAATCGGCACAGACACTTTTCTCTACGAGGCAAGTAATCTGGCTGAAGAGACCATCATTTGCATTGCAGTCTAAGGGGTCAAAACCCTACTTTCTAAGGGGTGAAATCTACTTTCCCCATTTCCCCCCAAAGTTTATTTTCAAAACTGCTTGAAATGGGTATCAATCGAAAGCACTCATCAGCCCAAAGACAGCCGTGGCAAAACAATCGCCACTTTTCGTATAGGAAGAAAGTTATAGGCAAACCTATATTTGGAGCCTAAGAGGGGGCCCCTACGATTTTCTTCAAAATCGGCACAGACACTCTTCTCTATGAGGCAAGTAATCTGGCTGAATAGACCATCATTTGCATTGAAGTCTAAGGGGTCAAAACCCTACTTTCTAAGGGGTGAAATCTACTTTCCCCATTTCTCCCCATAGCGTACTTTCTAAACTACTTGAAATGGGTATCAATCGAAAGCACTCATCAGACCAAAGAAAGCCATGCTGAAACAATTGACACTTTCCCTATAGGAAGAAAGTTATAGGCAAAACTATACTTTGGGCCTATGAGGGGGCCCCTACGATTTTTTTCAAAATCGGCACAGACACTTTTCTCTACGAGGCAAGTAATCTGGCTGAAAAGACCATCATTTGAATTGAAGTCTAAGGGGTAAAAACTCTACTTTATCAGGGGTAAAATATACTTTCCCCATTTTCCCCACAAAGTTTATTTTCGAAATTGCTTCAAATGGGTATCAATCAAAAGCACTCATCAGCCCAAAGACAGCCGTGGCGAAAAAATGGACACTTTTTTATAGGAAAAAAAGTTATAGGCAAAACTATATTTTGGGCCTAAGAGGGGGCCCCTACGATTTTCTTCAAAATCAGCACAAACACTCTTCTCTACGAGGAAAGTAATCTGGCTGAAAAGACCATCATTTGCATTGAAGTCTAAGGGGTCAAAACCCTACTTTCTAAGGGGTGAAATCTACTTTCCCCATTTCCCCCCCCCCCCCCCCAAAGTTTATTTTCGAAACTGCTTAAAATGGATATCAATCAAAAGCACTCATCAGCTCAAAGACAGACGTGGCGAAAAAATTGACACTTTTCCTATAGGAAAAAAGTTATAGGCAAAGCTATATGTTGGGCCTATGAGGGGGCCCCTACGATTTTCTTCAAGATCGGCACAGACACTCTTCTCTACGAGGAAAGTAATCTGGGTGAAGAGACCATCATTTGCATTGAAGTCTAAGGGGTCAAAACCCTACTTTCTAAGGGGGAAATCTACTTTCCCCATTTCCCCCCAAAGTTTATTTTCAAAACTGCTTGAAATGGTTATCAATCGAAAGCACTCATCAGCCCAAAGACAGCCGCGGCAAAACAATCGACACTTTTCCCATAGGAAGAAAGTTATAGGCAAACCTATATTTGGAGCCTATGAGGGGGCCCCTACCATTTTCTTCAAAATCGGCACAGACACTCTTCTCTACGAGGCAAGTAATCTGGCTGAAGAGACCATCATTTGCATTGAAGTCTAAGGGGTCAAAACCCTACTTTCTCAGGGGTGAAATCTACTTTCCCTATTTTCCCCCAAAGTTTATTTTCGAAACTGCTTGAAATGGATATCAATCAAAAGCACTCATCAGCTCAAAGACAGCCATGGCGAAAAAATTGACACTTTTCCTATAGGAAAAAAAGTTATAAGCAAAACTATATTTTGGGCCTATGAGTTGGCCCCTACGATTTTCTTCAATATCGGCACAGACACTCTTCTCTACGAGGCAAGTAATCTGGCTGAAGAGACCATCATTTGCATGGAAGTCTAAGGGGTCAAAACTTTACTTTCTAAGGGGTGAAATCTACTTTCCCCATTTTCCCCCAAAGTTGATTTTCGAAACTGCTCGAAATGGATATCAATCGAAAGCACTCATCAGCCCAAAGACAGCCGTGGCGAAAAAATCGACACTTTTTCGATAGGAAAAAAGTTATAGGCAAATCTATATTTTGGGCCTATGAGGGGGCCCCTACGATTTTCTTTAAAATCGGCACATACACTTTTCTCTACGAGGCAAGTAATCTGGCTGAAGAGACCATCATTTGCATTGAAGTCTAAGGGGTCAAAACCATACTTTCTAAGGGGTGAAATCTACTTTCCCCATTCCCCCCCCCCCCCCCCCCAAAGTTTATTTTATAAACTGCTTGAAATGAGTATCAATCGAAAGCACTCATCAGCCCAAAGAAATCCGTGGCGAAAAAATCGACACTTTTCCTATAGGAAAAAAAGTTATAGGCAAAGCTATATTTTGGGCCTATGAGGGGGCCCCTATGATTTTCTTCAAAATCGGTACAGACACTCTTCTCTACGAGGAAAGTAATCTGGCTGAAGAGACCATCATTTGCATTGAAGTCTAAGGGGTCAAAACCCTACTTTCTAAGGGGTGAAATCTACTTTCCCTATTTTCCCCCAAAGTTTATTTTTGAAACTGCTTAAAATGGATACCAATTAAAAGCACTCATCAGCTCAAAGACAGCGGTGGCGAAAAAAATCGACACTTTTCCTATAGGAAAAAAGTTATAGGCAAAGCTATATGTTGGGCCTATGAGGGGGCCCCTACGATTTTCTTCAAAATCGGCACAGACACTTTTCTCTACGAGGCAAGTAATCTGGCTGAAGAGACCATCATTTGCATTGCAGTCTAAGGGGTCAAAACCCTACTTTCTAAGGGGTGAAATCTACTTTCCCCATTTCCCCCCAAAGTTTATTTTCAAAACTGCTTATAATGGGTATCAATCGAAAGCACTCATCAGCCCAAAGACAGCCGTGGCAAAACAATCGCCACTTTTCGTATAGGAAGAAAGTTATAGGCAAACCTATATTTGGAGCCTAAGAGGGGGCCCCTACGATTTTCTTCAAAATCGGCACAGACACTCTTCTCTATGAGGCAAGTAATTTGGCTGAAGAGACCATCATTTGCATTGAAGTCTAAGGGGTCAAAACCCTACTTTCTAAGGGGTGAAATCTACTTTCCCCATTTCTCCCCATAGCGTACTTTCTAAACTGCTTGAAATGGGTATCAATCGAAAGCACTCATCAGACCAAAGAAAGCCATGCTGAAACAATTGACACTTTCCCTATAGGAAGAAAGTTATAGGCAAAACTATACTTTGGGCCTATGAGGGGGCCCCTACGATTTTCTTCAAAATCGGCACAGACACTTTTCTCTACGAGGCAAGTAATCTGGCTGAAAAGACCATCATTTGAATTGAAGTCTAAGGGGTAAAAACTCTACTTTCTAAGGGGTAAAATATACTTTCCCCATTTTCCCACAAAGTTTATTTTCGAAACTGCTTCAAATGGGTATCAATCAAAAGCACTCATCAGCCCAAAGACAGCCGTGGCGAAAAAATGGACACTTTTGTATAGGAAAAAAGTTATAGGCAAAACTATATTTTGGGCCTAAGAGGGGGCCCCTACGATTTTCTTCAAAATCAGCACAAACACTCTTCTCTACGAGGAAAGTAATCTGGCTGAAGAGACCATCATTTGCATTGAAGTCTAAGGGGTCAAAACCCTACTTTCTAAGGGGTGAAATCTACTTTCCCCATTTCCCCCCCCCCCCCCCCCCCCAAAGTTTATTTTCTAAACTGCTTGAAATGAGTATCAATCGAAAGCACTCATCAGCCCAAAGAAACCCGTGGCGAAAAAAATCGACACTTTTCCTATAGGAAAAAAAGTTATAGGCAAAGCTATATTTTGGGCCTAAGAGGGGGCCCCTACGATTTTCTTCAAAATCGGCACAGACACTCTTCTCTAGGAGGAAAGTAATCTGGCTGAAGAGACCATCATTTGCATTGAAGTCTAAGGGGTCAAAACCCTACTTTCTAAGGGGTGAAATCTACTTTCCCTATTTTCCCCCAAAGTTTATTTTCGAAACTGCTTAAAATGGATATCAATCAAAAGCACTCATCAGCTCAAAGACAGACGTGGCGAAAAAATTGACACTTTTCCTATAGGAAAAAAGTTATAGGCAAAGCTATATGTTGGGCCTATGAGGGGGCCCCTACGATTTTCTTCAAGATCGGCACAGACACTCTTCTCTACGAGGAAAGTAATCTGGGTGAAGAGACCATCATTTGCATTGAAGTCTAAGGGGTCAAAACCCTACTTTCTAAGGGGGAAATCTACTTTCCCCATTTCCCCCCAAAGTTTATTTTCAAAACTGCTTGAAATGGTTATCAATCGAAAGCACTCATCAGCCCAAAGACAGCCGCGGCAAAACAATCGACACTTTTCCCATAGGAAGAAAGTTATAGGCAAATCTATATTTTGGGCCTATGAGGGGGCCCCTACGATTTTCTTCAAAATCGGCACAGACACTTTTCTCTACGAGGCAAGTAATCTGGCTGAAAAGACCATCATTTGAATTGAAGTCTCAGGGGTAAAAACTCTACTTTCTAAGGGGTAAAATCTACTTTCCCCATTTTCCCACAAAGTTTATTTTCGAAACTGCTTCAAATGGGTATCAATCAAAAGCACTCATCAGCCCAAAGACAGCCGTGGCGAAAAAATGGACACTTTTTTATAGGAAAAAAGTTATAGGCAAAACTATATTTTGGGCCTAAGAGGGGGCCCCTACGATTTTCTTCAAAATCAGCACAGACACTCTTCTCTACCAGGAAAGTAATCTGGCTGAAGAGACTATCATTTGCATTGAAGTCTAAGGGGTCAAAACCCTACTTTCTAAGGGGTGAAATCTACTTTCCCTATTTTCCCCCAAAGTTTATTTTTGAAACTGCTTAAAATGGATATCAATTAAAAGCACTCATCAGCTCAAAGACAGCCGTGGCGAAAAAATCGACACTTTTCCTATAGGAAAAAAGTTATAGGCAAAGCTATATGTTGGGCCTATGAGGGGGCCCCTACGATTTTCTTCAAAATCGGCACAGACACTTTTCTCTTCGAGGCAAGTAATCTGGCTGAAGAGACCATCATTTGCATTGCAGTCTAAGGGGTCAAAACCCTACTTTCTAAGGGGTGAAATCTACTTTCCCCATTTCCCCCCAAAGTTTATTTTCAAAACTGCTTGAAATGGGTATCAATCGAAAGCACTCATCAGCCCAAAGACAGCTGTGGCAAAACAATCGACACTTTTCGTATAGGAAGAAAGTTATAGGCAAACTTATATTTGGAGCCTATGAGGGGGCCCCTACGATTTTCTTCAAAATCGGCACAGACACTCTTCTCTATGAGGCAAGTAATCTGGCTGAAGAGACCATCATTTGCATTGAAGTCTAAGGGGTCAAAACCCTACTTTCTAAGGGGTGAAATCTACTTTCCCCATTTCCCCCCATAGTGTACTTTCAAAACTGCTTGAAATGGGTATCAATCGAAAGCACTCATCAGACCAAAGAAAGCCATGCCGAAACAATTGACACTTTTCCTATAGGAAGAAGGTTATAGGCAAAACTATATTTTGGGCCTATGAGGGGGCCCCTACGATTTTCTTCAAAATCGGCACAGACACTTTTCTCTACGAGGCAAGTAATCTGGCTGAAAAGACCATCATTTGAATTGAAGTCTAAGGGGTAAAAACTCTACTTTCTAAGGGGTAAAATATACTTTCCCCATTTTCCCACAAAGTTTATTTTCGAAACTGCTTCAAATGGGTATCAATCAAAAGCACTCATCAGCCCAAAGACAGCCGTGGCGAAAAAATGGACACTTTTTTATAGGAAAAAAGTTATAGGCAAAACTATATTTTGGGCCTAAGAGGGGGCCCCTACGATTTTCTTCAAAATCAGCACAAACACTCTTCTCTACGAGGAAAGTAATCTGGCTGAAGAGACCATCATTTGCATTGAAGTCTAAGGGGTCAAAACCCTACTTTCTAAGGGGTGAAATCTACTTTCCCCATTTCCCCCCCCCCCCCCAAAGTTTATTTTCTAAACTGCTTGAAATGAGTATCAATCGAAAGCACTCATCAGCCCAAAGAAAGCCGTGGCGAAAAAATCGACACTTTTCCTATAGGAAAAAAGTTATAGGCAAAGCTATATTTTGGGCCTAGGAGGGGGCCCCTACGATTTTCTTCAAAATCGGCACAGACACTCTTCTCTAGGAGGAAAGTAATCTGGCTGAAGATACCATCATTTGCATTGAAGTCTAAGGGGTCAAAACCCTAATTTCTAAGGGGTGAAATCTACTTTCCCCATTTCCCCCCCATAGTGTACTTTCTAAACTGCTTGAAATGGGTATCAATCGAAAGCACTCATCAGACCAAAGAAAGCCATGCCGAAACAATTGACACTTTTCCTATAGGAAGAAAGTTATAGGCAAAACTATATTTTGGGCCTATGAGGGGGCCCCTACGATTTTCTTCAAAATCGGCACAGACACTTTTCTCTACGAGGCAAGTAATCTGGCTGAAAAGACCATCATTTGAATTGAAGTCTAAGGGGTAAAAACTCTACTTTCTAAGGGGTAAAATATACTTTCCCCATTTTCCCACAAAGTTTATTTTCGAAACTGCTTCAAATGGGTATCAATCAAAAGCACTCATCAGCCCAAAGACAGCCGTGGCGAAAAAATTGACACTTTTTTATAGGAAAAAAGTTATAGGCAAAACTATATTTTGGGCCTAAGAGGCGGCCCCTACGATTTTCTTCAAAATCAGCACAGACACTCTTCTCTACGAGGAAAGTAATCTGGCTGAAGAGACCATCATTTGCATTGAAGTCTAAGGAGTCAAAACCCTACTTTCTAAGGGGTGAAATCTACTTTCCCCATTTCCCCCCCCCCCCCCCCCCAAAGTTTATTTTCTAAACTGCTTGAAATGAGTATCAATCGAAAGCACTCATCAGCCCAAAGAAAGCCGTGGCGAAAAAATCGACACTTTTCCTATAGGAAAAAAAAGTTATAGGCAAAGCTATATTTTGGGCCTACGAGGGGGCCCCTACGATTTTCTTCAAAATCGGCACAGACACTCTTCTCTATGAGGCAAGTAATCTGGCTGAAGAGACCATCATTTGCATTGAAGTCTAAGGGGTCAAAACCCTACTTTCTAAGGGGTGAAATCTACTTTCCCCATTTCCCCCCATAGTGTACTTTCAAAACTGCTTGAAATGGGTATCAATCGAAAGCACTCATCAGACCAAAGAAAGCCATGCCGAAACAATTGACACTTTTCCTATAGGAAGAAGGTTATAGGCAAAACTATATTTTGGGCCTATGAGGGGGCCCCTACGATTTTCTTCAAAATCGGCACAGACACTTTTCTCTACGAGGCAAGTAATCTGGCTGAAAAGACCATCATTTGAATTGAAGTCTAAGGGGTAAAAACTCTACTTTCTAAGGGGTAAAATATACTTTCCCCATTTTCCCACAAAGTTTATTTTCGAAACTGCTTCAAATGGGTATCAATCAAAAGCATTCATCAGCCCAAAGACAGCCGTGGCGAAAAAATGGAAACTTTTTTATAGGAAAAAAGTTATAGGCAAAACTATATTTTGGGCCTAAGAGGGGGCCCCTACGATTTTCTTCAAAATCAGCACAAACACTCTTCTCTACGAGGAAAGTAATCTGGCTGAAGAGACCATCATTTGCATTGAAGTCTAAGGGGTCAAAACCCTACTTTCTAAGGGGTGAAATCTACTTTCCCCATTTCCCCCCAAAGTGTATTGTCTAAACTGCTTGAAATGGGTATCAATCAAAAGCACTCATCAGCCCAAAGAAAGCCGTGGCGAAAAAATCGACACTTTTCCAATAGGAAAAAGTTATAGGCAAACCTATATGTGGGGCCTATAAGGGGGCCCCTAAGATTTTCTTCAAAATCAGCACAGACACTCTTCTCTACGAGGCAAGTAATCTGGCTGAAGAGACCATCATTTGCATTGAAGTCTAAGGGGTCAAAACCCTACTTTCTCAGGGGTGAAATCTACTTTCCCTATTTTCCCCCAAAGTTTATTTTATAAACTGCTTGAAATGGGTATCAATCGAAAGCACTCATCAGCCCAAAGAAAGCCATGCCGAAACAATTGACACTTTTCCCATAGGAAGAAAGTTATAGGCAAAACTATATTTTAGGCCTACGAGTGGGCCCTACGTTTTTCTTCAAAATCGGCACAGACACTCTTCTCTGCAAGGCAAGTAATTTGGCTGAAGAGACCATCATTTGCATCGAAGTCTAAGGGGTCAAAACCTACTTTTTAAGGGGTGAAATCTACTTTCCCCATTTCCCCCCAAAGTTTATTGTCTAAACTGCTTGAAATGGGTATCAATCGAAAGCACTCATCAGCCCAAAGAAAGCTGTGCCGAAACAATCGACACTTTTTTCATAGGAACAAAGTTATAGGCAAAACTATATTTTGGGCCTATGAGGGGGCCCCTACGATTTTCTTCCAAATCAGCAAAGACACTCTTCTCTGCGAGGCAAGTAATCTGGCTGAAAAGACCATCATTTGCATTGAAGTCTAAGGGGTCAAAACCCTACTTTCTAAGGTGTAAAATATACTTTCCCCATTTTCCCCTCTAAGTTTATTTTCGAAACTGCTTGAAATGGATATCAATCGAAAGCACTTATGAGCCCAAAGACAGCCGTGCCGAAAAAAACGAAAATTTTCCCATAGGAAGAAAGTTATAGGCAAACCTATATTTGGACCCTATGAGGGGGCCCCTACGATTTTCTTCAATATCGGCACAGACACTCTTCTCTACGAGGCAAGTAATCTGGCTGAAGAGAAAATCATTTGCATGGAAGTCTAAGGGGTCAAAACTTTCCTTTCTAAGGGGTGAAATCTACTTTCCCCATTTTCCCCCAAAGTTTATTTTCAAAACTGCTTGAAATGGGTATCAATCGAAAGCACTCATCAGTCCAAAGACAGCCGTGGCGAAAAAATCGACACTTTTTCGATAGGAAAAAAGTTATAGGCAAAACTATATTTTGGGCCTAAGAGGGGGCCCCTACGATTTTCTTCAAAATCAGCACAGACACTCTTCTCTACCAGGAAAGTAATCTGGCTGAAGAGACCATCATTTGCATTGAAGTCTAAGGGGTCAAAACCCTACTTTCTAAGGGGTGAAATCTACTTTCCCTATTTTCCCCCAAAGTTTATTTTTGAAACTGCTTAAAATGGATATCAATTAAAAGCACTCATCAGCTCAAAGACAGCCGTGGCGAAAAAATCGACACTTTTCCTATAGGAAAAAAGTTATAGGCAAAGCTATATGTTGGGCCTATGAGGGGGCCCCTACGATTTTCTTCAAAATCGGCACAGACACTTTTCTCTTTGAGGCAAGTAATCTGGCTGAAGAGAACATCATTTGCATTGCAGTCTAAAGGGTCAAAACCCTACTTTATAAGGGGTGAAATCTACTTTCCCCATTTCCCCCCAAAGTTTATTTTCAAAACTGCTTGAAATGGGTATCAATCGAAAGCACTCATCAGCCCAAAGACAGCCGTGGCAAAACAATCGACACTTTTCGTATAGGAAGAAAGTTATAGGCAAACCTATATTTGGAGCCTATGAGGGGGCCCCTACGATTTTCTTCAAAATCGGCACAGACACTCTTCTCTATGAGGCAAGTAATCTGGCTGAAGAGACCATCATTTGCATTGAAGTCTAAGGGGTCAAAACTCTACTTTCTAAGGGGTGAAATCTACTTTCCCCATTTCCCCCCATAGTGTACTTTCTAAACTGCTTGAAATGGGTATCAATCGAAAGCACTCATCAGACCAAAGAAAGCCATGCCGAAACAATTGACACTTTTCCTATAGGAAGAAGGTTATAGGCAAAACTATATTTTGGGCCTATGAGGGGGCCCCTACGATTTTCTTCAAAATCGGCACAGACACTTTTCTCTACGAGGCAAGTAATCTGGCTGAAAAGACCATCATTTGAATTGAAGTCTAAGGGGTAAAAACTCTACTTTCTAAGGGGTAAAATATACTTTCCCCATTTTCCCACAAAGTTTATTTTCGAAACTGCTTCAAATGGGTATCAATCAAAAGCACTCATCAGCCCAAAGACAGCCGTGGCGAAAAAATGGACACTTTTTTATAGGAAAAAAGTTGTAGGCAAAACTATATTTTGGGCCTAAGAGGGGGCCCCTACGATTTTCTTCAAAATCAGCACAAACACTCTTCTCTACGAGGAAAGTAATCTGGCTGAAGAGCCCATCATTTGCATTGAAGTCTAAGGGGTCAAAACCCTACTTTCTAAGGGGTGAAATCTACTTTCCCCATTTCCCCCCCCCCCCCAAAGTTTATTTTCTAAACTGCTTGAAATGAGTATCAATCGAAAGCACTCATCAGCCCAAAGAAAGCCGTGGCGAAAAAATCGACACTTTTCCTATAGGAAAAAAGTTATAGGCAAAGCTATATTTTGGGCCTAGGAGGGGGCCCCTACGATTTTCTTCAAAATCGGCACAGACACTCTTCTCTAGGAGGAAAGTAATCTGGCTGAAGATAATAATTTGCATTGAAGTCTAAGGGGTCAAAACCCTAATTTCTAAGGGGTGAAATCTACTTTCCCCATTTTCCCCCATAGTGTACTTTCTAAACTGCTTGAAATGGGTATCAATCGAAAGCACTCATCAGACCAAAGAAAGCCATGCCAAAACAATTGACACTTTTCCTATAGGAAGAAAGTTATAGGCAAAACTATAATTTGGGCCTATGAGGGGGCCCCTACGATTTTCTTCAAAATCGGCACAGACACTTTTCTCTACGAGGCAAGTAATCTGGCTGAAAAGACCATCATTTGAATTGAAGTCTAAGGGGTAAAAACTCTACTTTCTAAGGGGTAAAATATACTTTCCCCATTTTCCCACAAAGTTTATTTTCGAAACTGCTTCAAATGGGTATCAATCAAAAGCACTCATCAGCCCAAAGACAGCCGTGGCGAAAAAATTGACACTTTTTTATAGGAAAAAAGTTATAGGCAAAACTATATTTTGGGCCTAAGAGGCGGCCCCTACGATTTTCTTCAAAATCAGCAAAGACACTCTTCTCTACGAGGAAAGTAATCTGGCTGAAGAGACCATCATTTGCATTGAAGTCTAAGGGGTCAAAACCCTACTTTCTAAGGGGTGAAATCTACTTTCCCCATTTCCCCCCCCCCCCCCCTCCCCCAAAGTTTATTTTCTAAACTGCTTGAAATGAGTATCAATCGAAAGCACTCATCAGCCCAAAGAAAGCCGTGGCAAAAAAAAATCGACACTTTTCCTATAGGAAAAAAAGTTATAGGCAAAGCTATATTTTGGGCCTACGAGGGGGCCCCTACGATTTTCTTCAAAATCGGCACAGACACTCTTCTCTAGGAGGAAAGTAATCTGGCTGAAGAGACCATCATTTGCATTGAAGTCTAAGGGGTCAAAACCCTACTTTCTAGGGGGGAAATCTACTTTCCCTATTTTCCCCCAAAGTTTATTTTCGAAACTGCTTAAAATGGATATCAATCAAAAGCACTCATCAGCTCAAAGACAGCCGTGGCGAAAAAATTGACACTTTTCTTATAGGAAAAAAGTTATAGGCAAAGCTATATGTTGGGCCTATTAGGGGGCCCCTACGATTTTCTTCCAAATCGGCACAGACACTCTTCTCTACGAGGAAAGTAATCTGGCTGGAGAGACCATCATTTCCATTGAAGTTTAAGGGGTCAAAACCCTACTTTCTAAGGGGGAAATCTACTTTCCCCATTTCCATCCAAAGTTTATTTTCAAAACTGCTTGAAATGGGTATCAATCGAAAGCACTCATCAGCCCAAAGACAGCTGCGGCAAAACAACCGACACTTTTCCCATAGGAAGAAAGTTATAGGCAAACCTATATTTGGAGCCTATGAGGGGGCCCCTACGATTTTCTTCAAAATCGGCACAGACACTCTTCTCTATGAGGCAAGTAATCTGGCTGAAGAGACCATCATTTGCATTGAAGTGTAAGGGGTCAAAACCCTACTTTCTCAGGGGTGAAATCTACTTTCCCTATTTTCCCCCAAAGTTTATTTTCGCAACTGCTTGAAATGGATATCAATCGAAAGCACTTATCAGCCCAAAGACAGCCATGGCGAAAGAATTGACACTTTTCCTATAGGAAAAAAGGTTATAAGCAAAACTATATTTTGGGCCTATGAGTTGGCCCCTACGATTTTCTTCCAAATCAACACAGACACTCTTCTCTACGAGGAAAGTAATCTGGCTGAAGAGACCATCATTTGCATTGAAGTCTAAGGGGTCAAAACCCTACTTTCTAAGGGGTGAAATCTACTTTCCCCATTTCCCCTAAAAGTTTATTTTCAAAACTGCTTGAAATGGGTATCAATTGAAAGCACTCATCATCCCAAAGACAGCCGCGGCAAAACAGTCGACACTTTTCCCATAGGAAGAAAGTTATAGGCAAACCTATATTTGGAGCCTAAGAGGGGGCCCTACGATTTTCTTCAAAATCGGCACAGACACTCTTCTCTACGAGGCAAGTAATCTGGCTGAAGAGACCATCATTTGCATTGAAGTCTAAGGGGTCAAAACCCTACTTTCTCAGGGGTTAAATCTACTTTCCCTATTTTCCCCCAAAGTTTATTTTCGAAACTGCTTGAAATGGATATCAATCGAAAACACTTATTAGCCCAAGGACAGCCATGGCGAAACAATCGACACTTTTCGTATAGGAAGAGAGTTATAGGCAAACCTATATTTGGAGCCTATGAGGGGGCCCCTACGATTTTCTTCAAAATCGGCACAGACACTCTTCTCTATGAGGCAAGTAATCTGGCTGAAGAGACCATCATTTGCATTTAAGTCTAACGGGTCAAAACCCTACTTTCTAAGGGGTGAAATCTACTTTCCCCATTTCTCCCCATAGCGTACTTTCTAAACTGCTTGAAATGGGTATCAATCGAAAGCACTCATCAGACCAAAGAAAGCCATGCTGAAACAATTGACACTTTCCCTATAGGAAGAAAGTTATAGGCAAAACTATATTTTGGGCCTATGAGGGGGCCCCTACGATTTTCTTCAAAATCGGCACAGACACTTTTCTCTACGAGGCAAGTAATCTGGCTAAAAAGACCATCATTTGAATTGAAGTCTAAGGGGTAAAAACTCTACTTTCTAAGGGGTAAAATATACTTTCCCCATTTTCCCACAAAGTTTATTTTCGAAACTGCTTCAAATGGGTATCAATCAAAAGCACTCATCAGCCCAAAGACAGCCGTGGCGAAAAAATGGACACTTTTTTATAGGAAAAAAGTTATAGGCAAAACTATATTTTGGGCCTAAGAGGGGGCCCCTACGATTTTCTTCAAAATCAGCACAAACACTCTTCTCTACGAGGAAAGTAATCTGGCTGAAGAGACCATCATTTGCATTGAAGTCTAAGGGGTCAAAACCCTACTTTCTAAGGGGTGAAATCTACTTTCCCCATTTCCCCCCCCCCCAAAGTTTATTTTCTAAACTGCTTGAAATGAGTATCAATCGAAAGCACTCATCAGCCCAAACAAAGCCGTGGCGAAAAAATTGACACTTTTTCTATAGGAAAAAAGTTATAGGCAAAGCTATATTTTGGGCCTAGGAGGGGGCCCCTACGATTTTCTTCAAAATCGGCACAGACACTCTTCTCTAGAAGGAAAGTAATCTGGCTGAAGAGACCATCATTTGCATTGAAGTATAAGGGGTCAAAACCCTACTTTCTCAGGGGTGAAATCTACTTTCCCTATTTTCCCCCAAAGTTTATTTTCGAAACTGCTTGAAATGGAAATCAATCGAAAGCACTTATCAGCCCAAAGACAGCCATGGCGAAAAAATTGACACTTTTCTTATAGGAAAAAAAGTTATAAGCAAAACTATATTTTGGGCCTATGAGTTGGCCCCTACGATTTTCTTCCAAATCAACACAGACACTCTTCTCTACGAGGAAAGTAATCTGGCTGAAGAGACCATCATTTGCATTGAAGTCTAAGGGGTCAAAACCCTACTTTCTAAGGGGTGAAATCTACTTTCCCAATTTCCCCCCAAAGTTTATTTTATAAACTGCTTGAAATGGGTATCAATCGAAAGCACTCATCAGCCCAAAGAAAGCCATGCCGAAACAATTGACACTTTTCTCATAGGAAGAATGTTATAGGCAAAACTATATTTTAGGCCTACGAGTGGGCCCCTACGTTTTTCTTCAAAATCGGCACAGACACTCTTCTCTACGAGGCAAGTAATTTGGCTGAAGAGACCATCATTTGCATCGAAGTCTAAGGGGTCAAAACCTACTTTTTAAGGGGTGAAATCTACTTTCCCCATTCCCCCCCCCCCCCCCCCAAAGTTTATTTTATAAACTGCTTGAAATGAGTATCAATCGAAAGCACTCATCAGCCCAAAGAAATCCGTGGCGAAAAAATCGACACTTTTCCTATAGGAAAAAAGTTATAGGCAAAGCTATATTTTGGGCCTATGAGGGGGCCCCTATGATTTTCTTCAAAATCGGTACAGACACTCTTCTCTACGAGGAAAGTAATCTGGCTGAAGAGACCATCATTTGCATTGAAGTCTAAGGGGTCAAAACCCTACTTTCTAACGGGTGAAATCTACTTTCCCTATTTTCCCCCCCAAGTTTATTTTTGAAACTGCTTAAAAAGGATATCAAATAAAAGCACTCATCAGCTCAAAGACAGCCGTGGCGAAAAAATCGACACTTTTCTTATAGGAAAAAATTTATAGGCAAAGCTATATGTTGGGCCTATGAGGGGGCCCCTACGATTTTCTTCAAAATCGGCACAGACACTTTTCTCTACGAGGCAAGTAATCTGGCTGAAGAGACCATCATTTGCATTGCAGTCTAAGGGGTCAAAACCCTACTTTCTAAGGGGTGAAATCTACTTTCCCCATTTCCCCCCAAAGTTTATTTACCAAACTGCTTGAAATGGGTATCAATCGAAAGCACTTATCAGCCCAAAGACAGCCGTGGCAAAACAATCGACACTTTTCGTATAGGAAGAAAGTTATAGGCAAACCTATATTTGGAGCCTACGAGGGGGCCCCTACGATTTTCTTCAAAATCGGCACAGACACTCTTCTCTATGAGGCAAGTAATCTGGCTGAAGAGACCATCATTTGCATTGAAGTCTAAGGGGTCAAAACCCTACTTTCTAAGGGGTGAAATCTACTTTCCCCATTTCCCCCCATAGTGTACTTTCTAAACTGCTTGAAATGGGTATCAATCGAAAGCACTCATCAGACCAAAGAAAGCCATGCCGAAACAATTGACACTTTTCCTATAGGAAGAAAGTTATAGGCAAAACTATATTTTGGGCCTATGAGGGGGCCCCTACGATTTTCTTCAAAATCGGCACAGACACTTTTCTCTACGAGGCAAGTAATCTGGCTGAAAAGACCATCATTTGCATTGAAGTCTAAGGGGTCAAAACCCTACTTTCTAAGGTGTAAAATATATTTTCCCCATTTTCCCCCCTAAGTTTATTTTCGAAACTGCTTGAAATGGACATCAATCGAAAGCACTCATGAGCCCAAAGACAGCCGTGGCAAAAAAAATGGAGATTTTTCCCATAGGAAGAAAGTTATAGGCAAACATATATTTGGAGCCTAAGAGGGTGCCCCTACGATTTTCTTTAAAATCGGCACAGACACTCTTCTCTACGAGGCAAGTAATCTGGCTGAAGAGACCATCATTTGCATTGAAGTCTAAGGGGTCAAAACCCTACTTTCTCAGGGGTGAAATCTACTTTCCCTATTTTCCCCCAAAGTTTATTTTCGAAACTGCTTGAAATGGGTATCAATCGAAAGCACTCATCAGACCAAAGAAAGCCATGCCAAAACAATTGACACTTTTCCTATAGGAAGAAAGTTATAGGCAAAACTATATTTTGGGCCTATGAGGGGGCCCTACGATTTTCTTCAAAATCGGCACAGACACTTTTCTCTACGAGGCAAGTAATCTGGCTGAAAAGACCATCATTTGAATTGAAGTCTAAGGTGTCAAAACCCTACTTTCTAAGGGGTGAAATCTACTTTCCCCATTTCCTCCCAAAGTTTATTTTCAAAACTGCTTGAAATGGGTATCAATCGAAAACACTTATTAGCCCAAGGACAGCAATGGCGAAACAATTGACACTTTTCCGATAGGAAAAAAGTTATAGGCAAACATATATTTAGGGCCTATGAGGGGGCCCCTACGATTTTCTTCAAAATCGGCACAGACCTTCTTCTCTACGAGGCAAGTAGTCTGGCTGAAGAGACCATCATTTGCATTGAAGTCTAAGGTGTCAAAACCCTACTTTCTAAGGGGTGAAATCTACTTTCCCCATTTCCTCCCAAAGTTTATTTTCAAAACTGCTTGAAATGGGTATCAATCGAAAACACTCATCAGCCCAAAGACAGCCGTGGCAAAAGAATCGACACTTTTTGTATAGGAAGAAAGTTATAGGCAAACCTATATTTGGAGCCTACGAGGGGGCCCCTACGATTTTCTTCAAAATCGGCACAGACACTCTTCTCTATGAGGCAAGTAATCTGGCTGAAGAGACCATCATTTGCATTGAAGTCTAAGGGGTCAAAACCCTACTTTCTAAGGGGTGAAATCTACTTTCCCCATTTCCCCCATAGTGTACTTTCTAAACTGCTTGAAATGGGTATCAATCGAAAGCACTCATCAGACCAAAGAAAGCCATGCCAAAACAATTGACACTTTTCCTATAGGAAGAAAGTTATAGGCAAAACTATATTTTGGGCCTATGAGGGGCCCTACGATTATCTTCAAAATCGGCACAGACACTTTTCTCTACGAGGCAAGTAATCTGGCTGAAAAGACCATCATTTGAATTGAAGTCTAAGGGGTAAAAACTCTACTTTCTAAGGGGTAAAATATACTTTCCCCATTTTCCCACAAAGTTTATTTTTGAAACTGCTTAAAATGGGTATCAATCAAAAGCACTCATCAGCCCAAAGACAGCCGTGGCAAAACAGTCGACACTTTTCCCATAGGAAGAAAGTTATAGGCAAACCTATATTTGGAGCCTATGAGGGGGCCCTACGATTTTCTTCAAAATCGGCACAGACACTCTTCTCTACGAGGCAAGTAATCTGGCTGAAGAGACCATCATTTGCATTGAAGTCTAAGGGGTCAAAACCCTACTTTCTCAGGGGTGAAATCTACTTTCCCTATTTTCCCCCAAAGTTTATTTTCGAAACTGCTTGAAATGGATATCAATCGAAAGCACTTATCAGCCCAAAGACAGCCATTGCGAAAAAATTGACACTTTTCCTATAGGAAAAAAGTTATAAGCAAAACTATATTTTGGGCCTATGAGTTGGCCCCTACGATTTTCTTCCAAATCAACACAGACACTCTTCTCTACGAGGAAAGTAATCTGGCTGAAGAGACCATCATTTGCATTGAAGTCTAAGGGGTCAAAACCCTACTTTCTAAGGGGTGAAATCTACTTTCCCCATTTCCCCCAAAGTTTATTGTCTAAACTGCTTGAAATGGGTATCAATCAAAAGCACTCATCAGCCCAAAGAAAGCCTTGGCGAAAAAATCGACACTTTTCCAATAGGGAAAAGTTATAGGCAAACCTATATGTGGGGCCTATAAGGGGGCCCTTACGATTTTCTTCAAAATCGGCACAGACACCCTTCTCTACGAGGCAAGTAATGTGGCTGAAGAGACCATCCTTTGCATTGAATCTAAGGGGTCAAAACCCTACTTTCTAAGGGGTGAAATATACTTTCCCAATTTCCCCCCAAAGTTTATTTTATAAACTGCTTGAAATGGGTATCAATCGAAAGCACTCATCAGCCCAAAGAAAGCCATGCCGAAACAATTGACACTTTTCCCATAGGAAGAAAGTTATAGGCAAAACTATATTTTAGGCCTAAGAGTGGGCCCCTACGTTTTTCTTCAAAATCGGCACAGACACTCTTCTCTACGAGGCAAGTAATTTGGCTGAAGAGACCATCATTTGCATCGAAGTCTAAGGGGTCAAAACCTACTTTTTAAGGGGTGAAATCTACTTTCCCCATTTCCCCCCAAAGTTTATTGTCTAAACTTATTATATATCGATTATATATTAAACTTATTATATATTATATATCGAAAACACTTATTAGCCCAAGGACAGCCATGGCGAAACAATTGACACTTTTCCGATAGGAAAAAAGTTATAGGCAAACATATATTTAGGGCCTATGAGGGGGCCCCTACGATTTTCTTCAAAATCGGCACAGACCTTCTTCTCTACGAGGCGAGTAATCTGGCTGAAGAGACCATCATTTGTATTGAAGTCTAAGGGGTCAAAACCCTACTTTCTAAGGGGTGAAATCTACTTTCCCCATTTCCCCCCAAAGTTTTCTTTCAAAACTGCTTGAAATGGGTATCAATCGAAAGCACTCATCAGCCCAAAGACAGCCGTGGCAAAACAATCGACACTTTTCCCATAGGAAGAAAGTTATAGGCAAACCTATATTTGGAGCCTAAGAGGGGGCCCCTACGATTTTCTTCAAAATCGGCACAGACACTCTTCTCTACGAGGCAAGTAATCTGGCTGAAGAGACCATCATTTGCATTGAAGTCTAAGGGGTCAAAACCCTACTTTCTCAGGGGTGAAATCTACTTTCCCTATTTTCCTCCAAAGTTTATTTTCGAAACTGCTTGAAATGGATATCAATCGAAAACACTTATTAGCCCAAGGACAGCCATGGCGAAACAATTGACACTTTTCCGATAGGAAAAAAGTTATAGGCAAACATATATTTAGGGCCTATGAGGGGGCCCCTACGATTTTCTTCAAAATCGGCACAGACATTTTTCTCTACGAGGCAAGTAATCTGGCTGAAGAGACCATCATTTGCATTGAAGTCTAAGGTGTCAAAACCCTACTTTCTAAGGGGTGAAATCTACTTTCCCCATTTCCCCCCAAAGTTTATTTTCAAAACTGCTTGAAATGAGTATCAATCGAAAGCACTCATCAGCCCAAAGACAGCCGTGGCAAAACAATCGACACTTTTCGATTAGGAAGAAAGTTATAGGCAAACCTATATTTGGAGCCTATAAGGGGGCCCCTACGATTTTCTTCAAAATCGGCACAGACACTCTTCTCTATGAGGCAAGTAATCTGGCTGAAGAGACCATCATTTGCATTGAAGTCTAAGGGGTCAAAACCCTAATTTCTAAGGGGTGAAATCTACTTTCCCCATTTCCCCCCATAGTGTACTTTCTAAACTTCTTGAAATGGGTATCAATCGAAAGCACTCATCAGACCAAAGAAAGGCATGCCGAAACAATTGACACTTTTCCTATAGGAAGAATGTTATAGGCAAAACTATATTTTGGGCCTATGAGGGGGCCCCTACGATTTTCTTCAAAATCGGCACAGACACTTTTCTCTACGAGGCAAGTAATCTGTCTGAAAAGACCATCATTTGAATTGAAGTCTAAGGGGTAAAAACTCTACTTTCTAAGGGGTAAAATATACTTTCCCCATTTTCCCACAAAGTTTATTTTCGAAACTGCTTCAAATGGGTATCAATCAAAAGCACTCATCAGCCCAAAGACAGCCGTGGCGAAAAAATTGACACTTTTTTATAGGAAAAAAGTTATAGGCAAAACTATATTTTGGGCCTAAGAGGCGGCCCCTACGATTTCTTCAAAATCAGCACAGACACTCTTCTCTACGAGGAAAGTAATCTGGCTGAAGAGACCATCATTTGCATTGAAGTCTAAGGGGTCAAAACCCTACTTTCTAAGGGGTGAAATCTACTTTCCCCATTTCCCCCCCCCCCCCCCAAAGTTTATTTTCTAAGCTGCTTGAAATGAGTATCAATCGAAAGCACTCATCAGCCCAAAGAAAGCCGTGGCGAAAAAATCGACACTTTTCCTATAGGAAAAAAAGTGATAGGCAAAGCTATATTTTAAGCCTACGAGGGGGCCCCTACGATTTTCTTCAAAATCGGCACAGACACTCTTCTCTAGGAGGAAAGTAATCTGGCTGAAGAGACCATCATTTGCATTGAAGTCTAAGGGGTCAAAACCCTACTTTCTAAGGGGTGAAATCTACTTTCCCTATTTTCCCCCAAAGTTTATTTTCGAAACTGCTTAAAATGGATATCAATCAAAAGCACTCATCAGCTCAAAGACAGCCGTGGCGAAAATATTGACACTTTTCTTATAGGAAAAAAGTTATAGGCAAAGCTATATGTTGGGCCTATGAGGGGGCCCCTACGATTTTCTTCAAAATCGGCACAGACACTCTTCTCTACGAGGAAAGTAATCTGGCTGAAGAGACCATCATTTGCATTGAAGTCTAAGGGGTCAAAACCCTACTTTCTAAGGGGGAAATCTACTTTCCCCATTTCCCCCCAAAGTTTATTTTCTAAACTGCTTGAAATGAGTATCAATCGAAAGCACTCATCAGCCCAAAGAAAGCCGTGGCGAAAAATCGACACTTTTCCTATAGGAAGAAGGTTATAGGCAAAACTATATTTTGGGCCTAAGAGGCGGCCCCTACGATTTTCTTCAAAATCAGCAAAGACACTCTTCTCTACGAGGAAAGTAATCTGGCTGAAGAGACCATCATTTGCATTGAAGTCTAAGGGGTCAAAACCCTACTTTCTAAGGGGTGAAATCTACTTTCCCCATTTCCCCCCCCCCCCCCCCCCCCCCCCCCTCCCCCAAAGTTTATTTTCTAAACTGCTTGAAATGAGTATCAATCGAAAGCACTCATCAGCCCAAAGAAAGCCGTGGCAAAAAAAATCGACACTTTTCCTATAGGAAAAAAAGTTATAGGCAAAGCTATATTTTGGGCCTACGAGGGGGCCCCTACGATTTTCTTCAAAATCGGCACAGACACTCTTCTCTAGGAGGAAAGTAATCTGGCTGAAGAGACCATCATTTGCATTGAAGTCTAAGGGGTCAAAACCCTACTTTCTAGGGGGGAAATCTACTTTCCCTATTTTCCCCCAAAGTTTATTTTCGAAACTGCTTAAAATGGATATCAATCAAAAGCACTCATCAGCTCAAAGACAGCCGTGGCGAAAAAATTGACACTTTTCTTATAGGAAAAAAGTTATAGGCAAAGCTATATGTTGGGCCTATTAGGGGGCCCCTACGATTTTCTTCCAAATCGGCACAGACACTCTTCTCTACGAGGAAAGTAATCTGGCTGGAGAGACCATCATTTCCATTGAAGTTTAAGGGGTCAAAACCCTACTTTCTAAGGGGGAAATCTACTTTCCCCATTTCCATCCAAAGTTTATTTTCAAAACTGCTTGAAATGGGTATCAATCGAAAGCACTCATCAGCCCAAAGACAGCTGCGGCAAAACAACCGACACTTTTCCCATAGGAAGAAAGTTATAGGCAAACCTATATTTGGAGCCTATGAGGGGGCCCCTAGGATTTTCTTCAAAATCGGCACAGACACTCTTCTCTATGAGGCAAGTAATCTGGCTGAAGAGACCATCATTTGCATTGAAGTGTAAGGGGTCAAAACCCTACTTTCTCAGGGGTGAAATCTACTTTCCCTATTTTCCCCCAAAGTTTATTTTCGCAACTGCTTGAAATGGATATCAATCAAAAGCACTCATCAGCTCAAAGACAGCCGTGGCGAAAATATTGACACTTTTCTTATAGGAAAAAAGTTATAGGCAAAGCTATATGTTGGGCCTATGAGGGGGCCCCTACGATTTTCTTCAAAATCGGCACAGACACTCTTCTCTACGAGGAAAGTAATCTGGCTGAAGAGACCATCATTTGCATTGAAGTCTAAGGGGTCAAAACCCTACTTTCTAAGGGGTGAAATCTACTTTCCCCATTTCCCCCCCCCCCCCCCAAAGTTTATTTTCTAAACTGCTTGAAATGAGTATCAATCGAAAGCACTCATCAGCCCAAAGAAAGCCGTGGCGAAAAATCGACACTTTTCCTATAGGAAAAAAAAGTTATAGGCAAAGCTATATTTTGGGCCTACGAGGGGGCCCCTACGATTTTCTTCAAAATCGGCACAGACACTCTTCTCTAGGAGGAAAGTAATCTTGCTGAAGAGACCATCATTTGCATTGAAGTCTAAGGGGTCAAAACCCTACTTTCTAAGGGGTGAAATCTACTTTCCCTATTTTCCCCCAAAGTTTATTTTCGAAACTGCTTAAAATGGATATCAATCAAAAGCACTTATCAGCTCAAAGACAGCCGTGGCGAAAAAATTGACACTTTTCTTATAGGAAAAAAGTTATAGGCAAAGCTATATGTTGGGCCTATGAGGGGGCCCCTACGATTTTCTTCAAAATCGGCACAGACACTCTTCTCTATGAGGCAAGTAATCTGGCTGAAGAGACCATCATTTGCATTGAAGTCTAAGGGGTCAAAACCCTACTTTCTAAGGGGTGAAATCTACTTTCCCCATTTCCCCCCATAGTGTACTTTCTAAACTGCTTGAAATGGGTATCAATCGAAAGCACTCATCAGACCAAAGAAAGCCATGCCGAAACAATTGACACTTTTCCTATAGGAAGAAAGTTATAGGCAAAACTATATTTTGGGCCTATGAGGGGGCCCCTACGATTTTCTTCAAAATCGGCACAGACACTTTTCTCTACGAGGCAAGTAATCTGGCTGAAAAGACCATCATTTGCATTGAAGTCTAAGGTGTCAAAACCCTACTTTCTAAGGGGGAAATCTACTTTCCCCATTTCCCCCCAAAGTTTATTTTCCAAACTGCTTGAAATGGGTATCAATCGAAAGCACTCATCAGCCCAAAGACAGCCGTGGCAAAACAGTCGACACTTTTCCCATAGGAAGAAAGTTATAGGCAAACCTATATTTGGAGCCTATGAGGGGGCCCTACGATTTTCTTCAAAATCGGCACAGACACTCTTCTCTACGAGGCAAGTAATCTGGCTGAAGAGACCATCATTTGCATTGAAGTCTAAGGGGTCAAAACCCTACTTTCTCAGGGGTGAAATCTACTTTCCCTATTTTCCCCCAAAGTTTATTTTCGAAACTGCTTGAAATGGATATCAATCGAAAGCACTTATCAGCCCAAAGACATCCATTGCGAAAAAATTGACACTTTTCCTATAGGAAAAAAGTTATAAGCAAAACTATATTTTGGGCCTATGAGTTGGCCCCTACGATTTTCTTCCAAATCAACACAGACACTCTTCTCTACGAGGAAAGTAATCTGGCTGAAGAGACCATCATTTGCATTGAAGTCTAAGGGGTCAAAACCCTACTTTCTAAGGGGTGAAATCTACTTTCCCCATTTCCCCCAAAGTTTATTGTCTAAACTGCTTGAAATGGGTATCAATCAAAAGCACTCATCAGCCCAAAGAAAGCCTTGGCGAAAAAATCGACACTTTTCCAATAGGGAAAAGTTATAGGCAAACCTATATGTGGGGCCTATAAGGGGGCCCTTACGATTTTCTTCAAAATCGGCACGGACACCCTTCTCTACGAGGCAAGTAATGTGGCTGAAGAGACCATCCTTTGCATTGAATCTAAGGGGTCAAAACCCTACTTTCTAAGGGGTGAAATATACTTTCCCAATTTCCCCCCAAAGTTTATTTTATAAACTGCTTGAAATGGGTATCAATCGAAAGCACTCATCAGCCCAAAGAAAGCCATGCCGAAACAATTGACACTTTTCCCATAGGAAGAAAGTTATAGGCAAAACTATATTTTAGGCCTAAGAGTGGGCCCCTACGTTTTTCTTCAAAATCGGCACAGACACTCTTCTCTACGAGGCAAGTAATTTGGCTGAAGAGACCATCATTTGCATCGAAGTCTAAGGGGTCAAAACCTACTTTTTAAGGGGTGAAATCTACTTTCCCCATTTCCCCCCAAAGTTTATTGTCTAAACTTATTATATATCGATTATATATTAAACTTATTATATATTATATATCGAAAACACTTATTAGCCCAAGGACAGCCATGGCGAAACAATTGACACTTTTCCGATAGGAAAAAAGTTATAGGCAAACATATATTTAGGGCCTATGAGGGGGCCCCTACGATTTTCTTCAAAATCGGCACAGACCTTCTTCTCTACGAGGCGAGTAATCTGGCTGAAGAGACCATCATTTGTATTGAAGTCTAAGGGGTCAAAACCCTACTTTCTAAGGGGTGAAATCTACTTTCCCCATTTCCCCCCAAAGTTTTCTTTCAAAACTGCTTGAAATGGGTATCAATCGAAAGCACTCATCAGCCCAAAGACAGCCGTGGCAAAACAATCGACACTTTTCCCATAGGAAGAAAGTTATAGGCAAACCTATATTTGGAGCCTAAGAGGGGGCCCCTACGATTTTCTTCAAAATCGGCACAGACACTCTTCTCTACGAGGCAAGTAATCTGGCTGAAGAGACCATCATTTGCATTGAAGTCTAAGGGGTCAAAACCCTACTTTCTCAGGGGTGAAATCTACTTTCCCTATTTTCCTCCAAAGTTTATTTTCGAAACTGCTTGAAATGGATATCAATCGAAAACACTTATTAGCCCAAGGACAGCCATGGCGAAACAATTGACACTTTTCCGATAGGAAAAAAGTTATAGGCAAACATATATTTAGGGCCTATGAGGGGGCCCCTACGATTTTCTTCAAAATCGGCACAGACATTTTTCTCTACGAGGCAAGTAATCTGGCTGAAGAGACCATCATTTGCATTGAAGTCTAAGGTGTCAAAACCCTACTTTCTAAGGGGTGAAATCTACTTTCCCCATTTCCCCCCAAAGTTTATTTTCAAAACTGCTTGAAATGAGTATCAATCGAAAGCACTCATCAGCCCAAAGACAGCCGTGGCAAAACAATCGACACTTTTCGATTAGGAAGAAAGTTATAGGCAAACCTATATTTGGAGCCTATAAGGGGGCCCCTACGATTTTCTTCAAAATCGGCACAGACACTCTTCTCTATGAGGCAAGTAATCTGGCTGAAGAGACCATCATTTGCATTGAAGTCTAAGGGGTCAAAACCCTAATTTCTAAGGGGTGAAATCTACTTTCCCCATTTCCCCCCATAGTGTACTTTCTAAACTTCTTGAAATGGGTATCAATCGAAAGCACTCATCAGACCAAAGAAAGGCATGCCGAAACAATTGACACTTTTCCTATAGGAAGAATGTTATAGGCAAAACTATATTTTGGGCCTATGAGGGGGCCCCTACGATTTTCTTCAAAATCGGCACAGACACTTTTCTCTACGAGGCAAGTAATCTGGCTGAAAAGACCATCATTTGAATTGAAGTCTAAGGGGTAAAAACTCTACTTTCTAAGGGGTAAAATATACTTTCCCCATTTTCCCACAAAGTTTATTTTCGAAACTGCTTCAAATGGGTATCAATCAAAAGCACTCATCAGCCCAAAGACAGCCGTGGCGAAAAAATTGACACTTTTTTTATAGGAAAAAAGTTATAGGCAAAACTATATTTTGGGCCTAAGAGGCGGCCCCTACGATTTCTTCAAAATCAGCACAGACACTCTTCTCTACGAGGAAAGTAATCTGGCTGAAGAGACCATCATTTGCATTGAAGTCTAAGGGGTCAAAACCCTACTTTCTAAGGGGTGAAATCTACTTTCCCCATTTCCCCCCCCCCCCCCCCCCCCCCCAAAGTTTATTTTCTAAGCTGCTTGAAATGAGTATCAATCGAAAGCACTCATCAGCCCAAAGAAAGCCGTGGCGAAAAAATCGACACTTTTCCTATAGGAAAAAAAGTGATAGGCAAAGCTATATTTTAAGCCTACGAGGGGGCCCCTACGATTTTCTTCAAAATCGGCACAGACACTCTTCTCTAGGAGGAAAGTAATCTGGCTGAAGAGACCATCATTTGCATTGAAGTCTAAGGGGTCAAAACCCTACTTTCTAAGGGGTGAAATCTACTTTCCCTATTTTCCCCCAAAGTTTATTTTCGAAACTGCTTAAAATGGATATCAATCAAAAGCACTCATCAGCTCAAAGACAGCCGTGGCGAAAATATTGACACTTTTCTTATAGGAAAAAAGTTATAGGCAAAGCTATATGTTGGGCCAATGAGGGGGCCCCTACGATTTTCTTCAAAATCGGCACAGACACTCTTCTCTACGAGGAAAGTAATCTGGCTGAAGAGACCATCATTTGCATTGAAGTCTAAGGGGTCAAAACCCTACTTTCTAAGGGGGAAATCTACTTTCCCCATTTCCCCCCAAAGTTTATTTTCTAAACTGCTTGAAATGAGTATCAATCGAAAGCACTCATCAGCCCAAAGAAAGCCGTGGCGAAAAATCGACACTTTTCCTATAGGAAAAAAAGTTATAGGCAAACCTATATTTGAAGCCTAAGAGGGGGCCCCTACGATTTTCTTCAAAATCGGCACAGACACTCTTCTCTACGAGGCAAGTAATCTGGCTGAAGAGACCATCATTTGCATTGAAGTCTAAGGGGTCAAAACCCTACTTTCTCAGGGGTGAAATCTACTTTCCCTATTTTCCCCCAAAGTTTATTTTTGAAACTGCTTGAAATGGATATCAATCGAAAGCACTTATCAGCCCAAACACAGCCATGGCGAAAAAATTGACATTTTTCCTATAGGAAAAAAAGTTATAAGCAAAACTATATTTTGGGCCTAGGAGTTGGCCCCTACGATTTTCTTCCAAATCAACACAGACACTCTTCTCTACGAGGAAAGTAATCTGGCTGAAAAGACCATCATTTGCATTGAAGTCTAAGGGGTCAAAACCCTACTTTCTAAGGGGTGAAATCTACTTTCCCCATTTCCCCTAAAAGTTTATTTTCAAAACTGCTTGAAATGGGTATCAATTGAAAGCACTCATCAGCCCAAACACAGCCGCGGCAAAACAGTCGACACTTTTCCCATAGGAAGAAAGTTATAGGCAAACCTATATTTGGAGCCTAAGAGGGGGCCCCTACGATTTTCTTCAAAATCGGCACAGACACTCTTCTCTACGAGGCAAGTAATCTGGCTGAAGAGACCATCATTTGCATTGAAGTCTAAGGGGTCAAAACCCTACTTTCTCAGGGGTGAAATCTACTTTCCCTATTTTTTCCCAAGTTTATTTTCGAAACTGCTTGAAATGGATATCAATCGAAAAAACTTATTAGCCCAAGGACAGCCATGGCGAAACAATTGACACTTTTCCAATAGGAAAAAAGTTATAGGCAAACATATATTTAGGGCCTATGAGGGGGCCCCTACGATTTTCTTCAAAATCGGCACAGACCTTCTTCTCTACGAGGCAAGTAATCTGGCTGAAGACACCATCATTTATATTGAAGTCTAAGGGGTCAAAACCCTACTTTCTAAGGGGTGAAATCTACTTTCCCCATTTCCCCCCAAGTTTATTTTCAAAACTGCTTGAAATGGGTATCAATCGAAAGCACTCATCAGCCCAAAGACAGCCGTGGCAAAACAATCGACAATATTCGTATAGGAAGAAAGTTATAGGCAAACCTATATTTGGAGCCTACGAGGGGGCCCCTACGATTTTCTTCAAAATCGGCACAGACACTCTTCTCTATGAGGCAAGTAATCTGGCTGAAGAGACCATCATTTGCATTGAAGTCTAAGGGGTCAAAACCCTAATTTCTAAGGGGTGAAATCTACTTTCCCCATTTCCCCCCATAGTGTACTTTCTAAACTGCTTGAAATGGGTATCAATCGAAAGCACTTATCAGACCAAAGAAAGCCATGCCGAAACAATTGACACTTTTTCTATAGGAAGAAAGTTATAGGCAAAACTATATTTTGGGCCTATGAGGGGGCCCCTACGATTTTCTTCAAAATCGGCACAGACACTTTTCTCTACGAGGCAAGTAATCTGGCTGAAAAGACCATCATTTGAATTGAAGTCTAAGGAGTAAAAACTCTACTTTCTAAGGGGTAAAATATACTTTCCCCATTTTCCCACAAAGTTTATTTTTGAAACTGCTTCAAATGGGTATCAATCAAAAGCACTCATCAGCCCAAAGACAGCCGTGGCGAAAAAATTGACACTTTTTTATAGGAAAAAAGTTATAGGCAAAACTATATTTTGGGCCTAAGAGGCGGCCCTACGATTTTCTTCAAAATCAGCACAGACACTCTTCTCTACGAGTAAAGTAATCTGGCTGAAGAGACCATCATTTGCATTGAAGTCTAAGGGGTCAAAACCCTACTTTCTAAGGGGTGAAATCTACTTTCCCCACTTCCCCCCCCCCCCCCCCCCCCCCAAAGTTTATTTTCTAAACTGCTTGAAATGAGTATCAATCGAAAGCACTCATCAGCCCAAAGAAAGCCGTGGCGAAAAATCGACACTTTTCCTATAGGAAAAAA
This sequence comes from Chirona hameri, assembly GCA_036785665.1. Lineage (NCBI taxonomy): Eukaryota > Metazoa > Arthropoda > Thecostraca > Balanomorpha > Balanidae > Chirona > Chirona hameri. Next base: position 26,147 of record JAXIVJ010003911.1, on the reverse strand, counting down.
AGTTATAGGCAAAGCTATATTTTGGGCCTACGAGGGGGCCCCTACGATTTTCTTCAAAATCGGCACAGACACTCTTCTCTAGGAGGAAAGTAATCTGGCTGAAGAGACCATCATTTGCATTGAAGTCTAAGGGGTCAAAACCCTACTTTCTAAGGGGTGAAATCTACTTTCCCTATTTTCCCCCAAAGTTTATTTTCGAAACTGCTTAAAATGGATATCAATCAAAAGCACTTATCAGCTCAAAGACAGCCGTGGCGAAAAAATTGACACTTTTCTTATAGGAAAAAAGTTATAGGCAAAGCTATATGTTGGGCCTATGAGGGGGCCCCTACGATTTTCTTCAAAATCGGCACAGACACTCTTCTCTACGAGGAAAGTAATCTGGCTGAAGAGACCATCATTTGCATTGAAGTCTAAGAGGTCAAAACCCTACTTTCTAAGGGGGAAATCTACTTTCCCCATTTCCCCCCAAAGTTTATTTTCAAAACTGCTTGAAATGGGTATCAATCGAAAGCACTCATCAGCCCAAAGACAGCCGCGGCAAAAGAATCGACACTTTTCCCATAGGAAGAAAGTTATAGGCAAACCTATATTTGGAGCCTATGAGGGGGCCCCTACGATTTTCTTCAAAATCGGCACAGACACTCTTCTCTACGAGGCAAGTAATCTGGCTGAAGAGACCATCATTTGCATTAAAGTCTAAGGGGTCAAAACCCTACTTTCTCAGGGGTGAAATCTACTTTCCCTATTTTCCCCCAAAGTTTATTTTCGCAACTGCTTGAAATGGATATCAATCGAAAGCACTTATCAGCCCAAAGACAGCCATGGCGAAAAAATTGACACTTTTATTATAGCAAAAAAAGTTATAAGCAAAACTATATTTTGGGCCTATGAGTTGGCCCCTACGATTTTCTTCCAAATCAACACAGACACTCTTCTCTACGAGGAAAGTAATCTGGCTGAAGAGACCATCATTTGCATTAAAGTCTAAGGGGTCAAAACCCTACTTTTTAAGGGGTGAAATCTACTTTCCCCATTTCCCCTAAAAGTTTATTTTCAAAACTGCTTGAAATGGGTATCAATTGAAAGCACTCATCAGCCCAAAGACAGCCGCGGCAAAACAGTCGACACTTTTCCCATAGGAAGAAAGTTATAGGCAAACCTATATTTGGAGCCTAAGAGGGGGCCCCTACGATTTTCTTCAAAATCGGCACAGACACTCTTCTCTACGAGTAAAGTAATCTGGCTGAAGAGACCATCATTTGCATTGAAGTCTAAGGGGTCAAAACCCTACTTTCTCAGGGTTGAAAACTACTTTCCCTATTTTCCCCCAAAGTTTATTTTCGAAACTGCTTGAAATGGATATCAATCGAAAACACTTATTAGCCCAAGGACAGCCATGGCGAAACAATTGACACTTTTCCGATAGGAAAAAAGTTATAGGCAAACATATATTTAGGGCCTATGAGGGGGCCCCTACGATTTTCTTAAAAATCGGCACAGACCTTCTTCTCTACTAGGCAAGTAATCTGGCTGTAGAGACCATCATTTGCATTGAAGTCTAAGGGGTCAAAACCCTACTTTCTAAGGGGTGAAATTTACTTTCCCCATTTCCCCCCAAAGTTTATTTTCAAAACTGCTTAAAATGGGTATCAATCGAAAGCACTCATCAGCCCAAAGACAGCCGTGGCAAAACAATCGACACTTTTCGTATAGGAAGAAAGTTATAGGCAAACCTATATTTGGAGCCTATGAGGGGGCCCCTACGATTTTCTTCAAAATCGGCACAGTCACTCTTCTCTATGAGGCAAGTAATCTGGCTGAAGAGACCATCATTTGTATTAAAGTCTAAGGGGTCAAAACCCTAATTTCTAAGGGGTGAAATCTACTTTCCCCATTTCCCCCCATAGTGTACTTTCTAAACTGCTTGAAATGGGTATCAATCAAAAGCACTCATCAGCCCAAAGACAGCCGTGGCGAAAAAATTGACACTTTTTTATAGGAAAAAAGTTATAGGCAAAACTATATTTTGGGCCTAAGAGGCGGCCCTACGATTTTCTTCAAAATCAGCACAGACACTCTTCTCTACGAGTAAAGTAATCTGGCTGAAGAGACCATCATTTGCATTGAAGTCTAAGGGGTCAAAACCCTACTTTCTAAGGGGTGAAATCTACTTTCCCCACTTCCCCCCCCCCCCCCCCAAAGTTTATTTTCTAAACTGCTTGAAATGAGTATCAATCGAAAGCACTCATCAGCTCAAAGAAAGCCGTGGCGAAAAATCGACACTTTTCCTATAGGAAAAAAAGTTATAGGCAAAGCTATATTTTGGGCCTACGAGGGGGCCCCTACGATTTTCTTCAAAATCGGCACAGACACTCTTCTCTAGGAGGAAAGTAATCTGGCTGAAGAGACCATCATTTGCATTGAAGTCTAAGGGGTCAAAACCCTACTTTCTAAGGGGTGAAATCTACTTTCCCTATTTTCCCCCAAAGTTTATTTTCGAAACTGCTTAAAATGGATATCAATCAAAAGCACTTATCAGCTCAAAGACAGCCGTGGCGAAAAAATTGACACTTTTCTTATAGGAAAAAAGTTATAGGCAAAGCTATATGTTGGGCCTATGAGGGGGCCCCTACGATTTTCTTCAAAATCGGCACAGACACTCTTCTCTACGAGGAAAGTAATCTGGCTGAAGAGACCATCATTTGCATTGAAGTCTAAGAGGTCAAAACCCTACTTTCTAAGGGGGAAATCTACTTTCCCCATTTCCCCCCAAAGTTTATTTTCAAAACTGCTTGAAATGGGTATCAATGGAAATCACTCATCAGCCCAAAGACAGCCGCGGCAAAACAATCGACACTTTTCCCATAGGAAGAAAGTTATAGGCAAACCTATATTTGGAGCCTATGAGGGGGCCCCTACGATTTTCTTCAAAATCGGCACAGACACTCTTCTCTACGAGGCAAGTAATCTGGCTGAAGAGACCATCATTTGCATTAAAGTCTAAGGGGTCAAAACCCTACTTTCTCAGGGGTGAAATCTACTTTCCCTATTTTCCCCCAAAGTTTATTTTCGCAACTGCTTGAAATGGATATCAATCGAAAGCACTTATCAGCCCAAAGACAGCCATGGCGAAAAAATTGACACTTTTATTATAGCAAAAAAAGTTATAAGCAAAACTATATTTTGGGCCTATGAGTTGGCCCCTACGATTTTCTTCCAAATCAACACAGACACTCTTCTCTACGAGGAAAGTAATCTGGCTGAAGAGACCATCATTTGCATTAAAGTCTAAGGGGTCAAAACCCTACTTTTTAAGGGGTGAAATCTACTTTCCCCATTTCCCCTAAAAGTTTATTTTCAAAACTGCTTGAAATGGGTATCAATTGAAAGCACTCATCAGCCCAAAGACAGCCGCGGCAAAACAGTCGACACTTTTCCCATAGGAAGAAAGTTATAGGCAAACCTATATTTGGAGCCTAAGAGGGGGCCCCTACGATTTTCTTCAAAATCGGCACAGACACTCTTCTCTACGAGGCAAGTAATCTGGCTGAAGAGACCATCATTTGCATTGAAGTCTAAGGGGTCAAAACCCTACTTTCTCAGGGGTGAAAACTACTTTCCCTATTTTCCCCCAAAGTTTATTTTCGAAACTGCTTGAAATGGATATCAATCGAAAACACTTATTAGCCCAAGGACCGCCATGGCGAAACAATTGACACTTTTCCGATAGGAAAAAAGTTATAGGCAAACATATATTTAGGGCCTACGAGGGGGCCCCTACGATTTTCTTAAAAATCGGCACAGACCTTCTTCTCTACTAGGCAAGTAATCTGGCTGTAGAGACCATCATTTGCATTGAAGTCTAAGGGGTCAAAACCCTACTTTCTAAGGGGTGAAATTTACTTTCCCAATTTCCCCCCAAAGTTTATTTTCAAAACTGCTTAAAATGGGTATCAATCGAAAGCACTTATCAGCCCAAAGACAGCCGTGGCAAAACAATCGACACTTTTCGTATAGGAAGAAAGTTATAGGCAAACCTATATTTGGAGCCTATGAGGGGGCCCCTACGATTTTCTTCAAAATCGGCACAGTCACTCTTCTCTATGAGGCAAGTAATCTGGCTGAAGAGACCATCATTTGTATTAAAGTCTAAGGGGTCAAAACCCTAATTTCTAAGGGGTGAAATCTACTTTCCCCATTTCCCCCCATAGTGTACTTTCTAAACTGCTTGAAATGGGTATCAATCGAAAGCACTCATCAGACCAAAGAAAGCCATGCCAAAACAATTGACACTTTTCCTATAGGAAGAAAGTTATAGGCAAAACTATATTTTGGGCCTAAGAGGGGGCCCCTACGATTTTCTTCAAAATCGGCACAGACACTTTTCTCTACGAGGCAAGTAATCTGGCTGAAAAGACCATCATTTGAATTGAAGTCTAAGGGGTAAAAACTCTACTTTCTAAGGGGTAAAATATACTTTCCCCATTTTCCCACAAAGTTTATTTTCGAAACTGCTTCAAATGGGTATCAATCAAAAGCACTCATCAGCCCAAAGACAGCCGTGGCGAAAAAATTGACACTTTTTTATAGGAAAAAAGTTATAGGCAAAACTATATTTTGGGCCTAAGAGGCGCCCTACGATTTTCTTCAAAATCAGCACAGACACTCTTCTCTACGAGGAAATTAATCTGGCTGAAGAGACCATCATTTGCATTGAAGTCTAAGGGGTCAAAACCCTACTTTCTAAGGGGTGAAATCTACTTTCCCCATTTCCCCCCCCCCCCCCCAAAGTTTATTTTCTAAACTGCTTGAAATGAGTATCAATCGAAAGCACTCATCAGCCCAAAGAAACCCGTGGCGAAAAAATCGACACTTTTCCAATAGGAAAAAAAGTTATAGGCAAAGCTATATTTTGGGCCTAAGAGGGGGCCCTTACGATTTTCTTCAAAATCGGCACAGACACTCTTCTCTAGGAGGAAAGTAATCTGGCTGAAGAGACTATCATTTGCATTGAAGTCTAAGGGGTCAAAACCCTACTTTCTAAGGGGTGAAATCTACTTTCCCTATTTTCCCCCAAAGTTTATTTTCGAAACTGCTTAAAAAGGATATCGATCAAAAGCACTCATCAGCTCAAAGACAGCCGTGGCGAAAAAATTGACACTTTTCCTATAGGAAAAAAGTTATAGGCAAAGCTATATGTTGGGCCTATGAGGGGGCCCTACGATTTTCTTCAAAATCGGCACAGACACTCTTCTCTACGAGGAAAGTAATCTGGCTGAAGAGACCATCATTTGCATTGAAGTCTAAGGGGTAAAAACCCTACTTTCTAAGGGGGAAATCTACTTTCCCCATTTCCCCCCAAAGTTTATTTTCAAAACTGTTTGAAATGGGTATCATTCGAAAGCACTCATCAGCCCAAAGACAGCCGTGGCAAAACAATCGACACGTTTCTCATAGGAAGAAAGTTATAGGCAAACCTATATTTTGAGCCTATGAGGGGGCCCCTACGATTTTCTTCAAAATCGGCACAGACACTCTTCTCTACGAGGCAAGTAATCTGGCTGAAGAGACCATCATTTGCATTGAAGTCTAAGGGGTCAAAACCCTACTTTCTTAGGGGTGAAATCTACTTTCCCTATTTTCCCCCAAAGTTTATTTTCGAAACTGCTTGAAATGGATATCAATCGAAAGCACTTATCAGCCCAAAGACAGCCATGGCGAAAAAATCGACACTTTTTTTATAGGAAAAAAAGTTAGAAGCAAAACTATATTTTGGGCCTATGAGTTGGCCCCTACGATTTTCTTCCAAATCAACACAGACACTCTTCTCTACGAGGAAAGTAATCTGGCTGAAGAGACCATCATTTGCATTGAAGTCTAAGGGGTCAAAACCCTACTTTCTAAGGGGTTAAATCTACTTTCCCCATTTCCCCCCAAAGTTTATTGTCTAAACTGCTTGAAATGGGTATCAATCAAAAGCACTCATCAGCCCAAAGACAGCCGTGGCGAAAAAATCGACACTTTTCCAATAGGAAAAAGTTATAGGCAAACCTATATGTGGGGCCTATAAGGGGGCCCCTACGATTTTCTTCAAAATCGGCACAGACACTCTTCTCTACGAGGCAAGTAATCTGGCTGAAGACACCATCATTTGCATTGAAGTCTAAGGGGTCAAAACCCTACTTTCTCAGGGGTGAAATCTACTTTCCCTATTTTCCCCCAAAGTTTATTTTATAAACTGCTTGAAATGGGTATCAATCGAAAGCACTCATCAGCCCAAAGAAAGCCATGCCGAAACAATTGATACTTTTCCCATAGGAAGAAAGTTATAGGCAAAACTATATTTTAGGCCTACGAGTGGGCCCCTACGTTTTTCTTCAATATCGGCACAGACACTCTTCTCTACGAGGAAAGTAATCTGGCTGAAGAGACCATCATTTGCATTGCAGTCTAAGGGGTCAAAACCCTACTTTCTAAGGGGTGAAATCTACTTTCCCCATTTCCCCTAAAAGTTTATTTTCAAAACTGCTTGAAATGGGTATCAATTGAAAGCACTCATCAGCCCAAAGACAGCCGCGGCAAAACAGTCGACACTTTTCCCATAGGAAGAAAGTTATAGGCAAACCTATATTTGGAGCCTAAGAGGGGGCCCCTACGATTTTCTTCAAAATCGGCACAGACACTCTTCTCTACGAGGCAAGTAATCTGGCTGAAGAGACCATCATTTGCATTGAAGTCTAAGGGGTCAAAACCCTACTTTCTCAGGGTTGAAATCTACTTTCCCTATTTTCCCCCAAAGTTTATTTTCGAAACTGCTTGAAATGGATATCAATCGAAAACACTTATTAGCCCAAGGACAGCCATGGCGAAACAATTGAAACTTTTCCGATAGGAAAAAAGTTATAGGCAAACATATATTTAGGGCCTATGAGGGGGCCCCTACGATTTTCTTCAAAATCGGAACAGACTTCTTCTCTACGAGGCAAGTAATCTGGCTGAAGAGACCATCATTTGCATTGAAGTCTAAGGGGTCAAAACCCTACTTTCTAAGGGGTGAAATCTACTTTCCCCATTTCCCCCCAAAGTTTATTTTCAAAACTGCTTGAAATGGGTATCAATCGAAAGCACTCATCAGCCCAAAGACAGCCGTGGCAAAACAATCAACACTTTTCGTATAGGAAGAAAGTTATAGGCAAACCTATATTTGGAGCCTATGAGGGGCCCCTACGATTATCTTCAAAATCGGCACAGACACTCTTCTCTATGAGGCAAGTAATCTGGCTGAAGAGACCATCATTTGCATTGAAGTCTAAGGGGTCAAAACCCTACTTTCTAAGGGGTGAAATCTACTTTCCCCATTTCCCCCATAGTGTACTTTCTAAACTGCTTGAAATGGGTATCAATCGAAAGCACTCATCAGACCAAAGAAAGCCATGCCGAAACAATTGACACTTTTCCTATAGGAAGAAAGTTATAGGCAAAACTATATTTTGGGCCTATGAGGGGGCCCCTACGATTTTCTTCAAAATCGGCACAGACACTTTTCTCTACGAGGCAAGTAATCTGGCTGAAAAGACCATCATTTGCATTGAAGTCTAAGGGGTCAAAACCCTATTTTCTAAGGGGTGAAATCTACTTTCCCCATTTCCCCCCCCCCCCCCCCCAAAGTTTATTTTCTAAACTGCTTGAAATGAGTATCAATCGAAAGCACTCATCAGCCCAAAGAAACCCGTGGCGAAAAAATCGACACTTTTCCAATAGGAAAAAAAGTTATAGGCAAAGCTATATTTTGGGCCTAAGAGGGGGCCCTTACGATTTTCTTCAAAATCGGCACAGACACTCTTCTCTAGGAGGAAAGTAATCTGGCTGAAGAGACTATCATTTGCATTGAAGTCTAAGGGGTCAAAACCCTACTTTCTAAGGGGTGAAATCTACTTTCCCTATTTTCCCCCAAAGTTTATTTTCGAAACTGCTTAAAATGGATATCAATCAAAAGCACTCATCAGCTCAAAGACAGCCGTGGCGAAAAAATTGACACTTTTCTTATAGGAAAAAAGTTATAGGCAAAGCTATATGTTGGGCCTATGAGGGGGCCCTACGATTTTCTTCAAAATCGGCACAGACACTCTTCTCTACGAGGAAAGTAATCTGGCTGAAGAGACCATCATTTGCATTGAAGTCTAAGGGGTAAAAACCCTACTTTCTAAGGGGGAAATCTACTTTCCCCATTTCCCCCCAAAGTTTATTTTCAAAACTGTTTGAAATGGGTATCATTCAAAAGCACTCATCAGCCCAAAGACAGCCGTGGCAAAACAATCGACACGTTTCTCATAGGAAGAAAGTTATAGGCAAACCTATATTTGGAGCCTATGAGGGGGCCCCTACGATTTTCTTCAAAATCGGCACAGACACTCTTCTCTACGAGGCAAGTAATCTGGCTGAAGAGACCATCATTTGCATTGAAGTCTAAGGGGTCAAAACCCTACTTTCTTAGGGGTGAAATCTACTTTCCCTATTTTCCCCCAAAGTTTATTTTCAAAACTGCTTGAAATGGATATCAATCGAAAGCACTTATCAGCCCAAAGACAGCCATGGCGAAAAAATCGACTCTTTTCTTATAGGAAAAAAAGTTAGAAGCAAAACTATATTTTGGGCCTATGAGTTGGCCCCTACGATTTTCTTCCAAATCAACACAGACACTCTTCTCTACGAGGAAAGTAATCTGGCTGAAGAGACCATCATTTGCATTGAAGTCTAAGGGGTCAAAACCCTACTTTCTAAGGGGTGAAATCTACTTTCCCCATTTCCCCCCAAAGTTTATTGTCTAAACTGCTTGAAATGGGTATCAATCAAAAGCACTCATCAGCCCAAAGAAAGCCGTGGCGAAAAAATCGACACTTTTCCAATAGGAAAAAGTTATAGGCAAACCTATATGTGGGGCCTATAAGGGGGCCCCTACGATTTTCTTCAAAATCGGCACAGACACTCTTCTCTACGAGGCAAGTAATCTGGCTGAAGAGACCATCATTTGCATTGAAGTCTAAGGGGTCAAAACCCTACTTTCTCAGGGGTGAAATCTACTTTCCCTATTTTCCCCCAAAGTTTATTTTATAAACTGCTTGAAATGGGTATCAATCGAAAGCACTCATCAGCTCAAAGAAAGCCATGCCGAAACAATTGATACTTTTCCCATAGGAAGAAAGTTATAGGCAAAACTATATTTTAGGCCTACGAGTGGGCCCCTACGTTTTTCTTCAATATCGGCACAGACACTCTTCTCTACGAGGCAAGTAATTTGGCTGAAGAGACCATCATTTGCATCGAAGTCTAAGGGGTCAAAACCTACTTTTTAAGGGGTGAAATCTACTTTCCCCATTTCCCCCCAAAGTTTATTGTCTAAACTGCTTGAAATGGGTATCAATCGAAAGCACTCATCAGCCCAAAGAAAGCTGTGCCGAAACAATCGACACTTTTCTCATAGGATCAAAGTTATAGGCAAAACTATATTTTGGGCCTATGAGGGGGCCCCTACGATTTTCTTCCAAATCAGCAAAGACACTCTTCTCTGCGAGGCAAGTAATCTGGCTGAAAAGACCATCATTTGCATCGAAGTCTAAGGGGTCAAAACCCTACTTTCTAAGGTGTAAAATATACTTTCCCCATTTTCCCCCAAAGTTGATTTTCGAAACTGCTTGAAATGGAAATCAATGGAAAGCACTCATTAGCCCAAAGACAGCCGTGGCGAAAAAATCGACACTTTTCCGATAGGAAAAAAGTTATAGGCAAAACTATATTTTGGGCCTATGAGGGGGCCCCTACGATTTTCTTCAAAATCGGCACAGACACTTTTCTCTACGAGGCAAGTAATCTGGCTGAAAAGACCATCATTTGAATTGAAGTCTCAGGGGTAAAAACTCTACTTTCTAAGGGGTAAAATCTACTTTCCCCATTTTCCCACAAAGTTTATTTTCGAAACTGCTTCAAATGGGTATCAATCAAAAGCACTCATCAGCCCAAAGACAGCCGTGGCGAAAAAATGGACACTTTTTTATAGGAAAAAAGTTATAGGCAAAACTATATTTTGGGCCTAAGAGGGGCCCCTACGATTTTCTTCAAAATCAGCACAGACACTCTTCTCTACGAGGAAAGTAATATGGCTGAAGAGACCATCATTTGCATTGAAGTCTAAGGGGTCAAAACCCTACTTTCTAAGGGGTGAAATCTACTTTCCCCATTTCCCCTAAAAGTTTATTTTCAAAACTGCTTGAAATGGGTATCAATTGAAAGCACTCATGAGCCCAAAGACAGCCGCGGCAAAACAGTCGACACTTTTCCCATAGGAAGAAAGTTATAGGCAAACCTATATTTGGAGCCTAAGAGGGGGCCCCTACGATTTTCTTCAAAATCGGCACAGACACTCTTCTCTACGAGGTAAGTAATCTGGCTGAAGAGACCATCATTTGCATTGAAGTCTAAGGGGTCAAAACCCTACTTTCTCAGGGGTGAAATCTACTTTCCCTATTTTCCCCCAAAGTTTATTTTCGAAACTGCTTGAAATGGATATCAATCGAAAACACTTATTAGCCCAAGGACAGCCATGGCGAAACAATTGACACTTTTCCGATAGGAAAAAAGTTATAGGCAAACATATATTTAGGGCCTATGAGGAGGCCCCTACGATTTTCTTCAAAATCGGCACAGACCTTCTTCTCTACGAGGTGGGTATCAATCTAATCTGGCTGAAGAGACCATCATTTGCATTGAAGTCTAAGGGGTCAAAACCCTACTTTCTAAGGGGTGAAATCTACTTTCCCCATTTCCCCCCAAAGTTTATTTTCAAAACTGCTTGAAATGGGTATCAATCGAAAGCACTCATCAGCCCAAAGACAGCCGTGGCAAAACAATCGACACTTTTCGTATAGGAAGAAAGTTATAGGCAAAACTATATTTTGGGCCTATGAGGGGGCCCTACGATTTTCTTCAAAATCGGCACAGACACTTTTCTCTACGAGGCAAGTAATCTGGCTGAAAAGACCATCATTTGAATTGAAGTCTAAGGGGTAAAAACTCTACTTTCTAAGGGGTAAAATATACTTTCCCCATTTTCCCACAAAGTTTATTTTCTAAACTGCTTCAAATGGGTATCAATCAAAAGCACTCATCAGCCCAAAGAGAGCCGTGGCGAAAAAATTGACACTTATTATAGGAAAAAAAATATAGGCAAAACTATATTTTGGGCCTAAGAGGGGGCCCCTACGATTTTCTTCAAAATCAGCACAGACACTCTTCTCTACGAGGAAAGTAATCTGGCTGAAGAGACCATCATTTGCATTGAAGTCTAAGGGGTCAAAACCCTACTTTCTAAGGGGTGAAATCTACTTTCCCCATTTCCCCCCCCCCCCAAGTTTATTTTCTAAACTGCTTGAAATGAGTATCAATCGAAAGCACTCATCAGCCCAAAGAAAGCCGTGGCGAAAAAATCGACACTTTTCCTATACGAAAAAAAGTTATAGGCAAAGCTATATTTTGGGCCTACGAGGGGGCCCCTACGATTTTCTTCAAAATCGGCACAGACACTCTTCTGTAGGAGGAAAGTAATCTGGCTGAAGAGACCATCATTTGCATTGAAGTCTAAGGGGTCAAAACACTACTTTCTAAGGGGTGAAATCTACTTTCCCTATTTTCCCCCAAAGTTTATTTTCGAAACTGCTTAAAATGGATATCAATCAAAAGCACTCATCAGCTCAAAGACAGCCGTGGCGAAAAAATTGACACTTTTCTTATAGGAAAAAAGTTATAGGCAAAGCTATATGTTGGGCCTATGAGGGGGCCCCTACGATTTTCTTCAAAATCGGCACAGACACTCTTCTCTACGAGGAAAGTAATCTGGCTGAAGAGACCATCATTTGGATTGAAGTCTAAGGGGTCAAAACCCTACTTTCTAAGGGGGAAATCTACTTTCCCCATTTCCCCCCAAAGTTTATTTTCAAAACTGCTTGAAATGGGTATCAATCGAAAGCACTCATCAGCCCAAAGACAGCCGCGGCAAAACAATCGACACCTTTCCCATAGGAAGAAAGTTATAGGCAAACCTATATTTGGAGCCTATGAGGGGGCCCCTACGATTTTCTTCAAAATCAACACAGATACTCTTCTCTACGAGGAAAGTAATCTGGCTGAAGAGACCATCATTTGCATTGAAGTCTAAGGGGTCAAAACCCTACTTTCTAAGGGGTGAAATCTACTTTCCCCATTTCCCCCCAAAGTTTATTGTCTAAACTGCTTGAAATTGACATCAATCGAAAGCCCTCATCAGCTTAAAGACAGCCGTGGCGAAAAAATGGACACTTTTCCCATAGGAAGAAAGTTATAGGCAAAACTATATTTTAGGCCTACGAGTGGGCCCCTACGTTTTTCTTCAAAATCGGCACAGACACTCTTCTCTACGAGGCAAGTAATTTGGCTGAAGAGACCATCATTTGCATTGAAGTCTAAGGGGTCAAAACCCCACTTTTTAAGGGGTGAAATCTACTTTCCCCAATTTCCCCCTAAGTTTATTTTCGAAACTGCTCGAAATGGGTATCATTCGAAAGCACTCATCAGCCCAAAGACAGCCGTGACGTAAAAATCGAAACTTTTCCGATAGGAAAAAAGTTATAGGCAAAACTATATTTTGGGCCTATGAGGGGGCCCCTACGATTTTCTTCAAAATCGGCACAGACACTTTTCTCTACGAGGCAAGTAATCTGGCTGAAAAGACCATCATTTGAATTGAAGTCTCAGGGGTAAAAACTCTACTTTCTAAGGGGTAAAATCTACTTTCCCCATTTTCCCACAAAGTTTATTTTCGAAACTGCTTCAAATGGGTATCAATCAAAAGCACTCATCAGCCCAAAGACAGCCGTGGCGAAAAAATGGACACTTTTTTATAGGAAAAAAGTTATAGGCAAAACTATATTTTGGGCCTAAGAGGGGCCCCTACGATTTTCTTCAAAATCAGCACAGACACTCTTCTCTACGAGGAAAGTAATATGGCTGAAGAGACCATCATTTGCATTGAAGTCTAAGGGGTCAAAACCCTACTTTCTAAGGGGTGAAATCTACTTTCCCCATCCCCCCCCCCCAAAGTTTATTTTATAAACTGCTTGAAATGAGTATCAATCGAAAGCACTCATCAGCCCAAAGAAATCCGTGGCGAAAAAATCGACACTTTTCCTATAGGAAAAAAAGTTATAGGCAAAGCTATATTTTGGGCCGATGAGGGGGCCCCTATGATTTTCTTCAAAATCGGTACAGACACTCTTCTCTACGAGGAAAGTAATCTGGCTGAAGAGACCATCATTTGCATTGAAGTATAAGGGGTCAAAACCCTACTTTCTAAGGGGTGAAATCTACTTTCCCTATTTTCCCCCAAAGTTTATTTTTGAAACTGCTTAAAATGGATATCAATTAAAAGCACTCATCAGCTCAAAGACAGCCGTGTCGAAAAAATCGACACTTTTCCTATAGGAAAAAAGTTATAGGCAAAGCTATATGTTGGGCCTATGAGGGGGCCCCTACGATTTTCTTCAAAATCGGCACAGACACTTTTCTCTACGAGGCAAGTAATCTGGCTGAAGAGACCATCATTTGCATTGCAGTCTAAGGGGTCAAAACCCTACTTTCTAAGGGGTGAAATCTACTTTCCCCATTTCTCCCCAAAGTTTATTTTCAAAACTGCTTGAAATGGGTATCAATCGAAAGCACTCATCAGCCCAAAGACAGCCGTGGCAAAACAATCGACACTTTTCGTATAGGAAGAAAGTTATAGGCAAACCTATATTTGGAGCCTATGAGGGGGGCCCCTACGATTTTCTTCAAAATCGGCACAGACACTCTTCTCTATGAGGCAAGTAATCTGGCTGAAGAGACCATCATTTGCATTGAAGTCTAAGGGGTCAAAACCCTACTTTCTAAGGGGTGAAATCTACTTTCCCCATTTCTCCCCATAGCGTACTTTCTAAACTGCTTGAAATGGGTATCAATCGAAAGCACTCATCAGACCAAAGAAAGCCATGCTGAAACAATTGACACTTTTCCTATGGGAAGAAAGTTATAGGCAAAACTATATTTTGGGCCTATGAGGGGGCCCCTACGATTTTCTTCAAAATCGGCACAGACACTTTTCTCTACGAGGCAAGTAATCTGGCTGAAAAGACCATCATTTGAATTGAAGTCTAAGGGGTAAAAACTCTACTTTCTAAGGGGTAAAATATACTTTCCCCATTTTCCCACAAAGTTTATTTTCGAAACTGCTTCAAATGGGTATCAATCAAAAGCACTCATCAGCCCAAAGACAGCCGTGGCGAAAAAATTGACACTTTTTTATAGGAAAAAAGTTATAGGCAAAACTATATTTTGGGCCTAAGAGGGGGCCCCTACGATTTTCTTCAAAATCAGCACAAACACTCTTCTCTACGAGGAAAGTAATCTGGCTGAAGAGACCATCATTTGCATTGAAGTCTAAGGGGTCAAAACCCTACTTTCTAAGGGGTGAAATCTACTTTCCCCATTTCCCCCCCCCCCCCAAAGTTTATTATCTAAACTGCTTGAAATGAGTATCAATCGAAAGCACTCATCAGCCCAAAGAAAGTCGTGGCGAAAAAATCGACACTTTTCCTATAGGAAAAAAGTTATAGGCAAAGCTATATTTTGAGACTAGGAGGGGGCCCCTACGATTTTCTTCAAAATCGGCACAGACACTCTTCTCTAGGAGGAAAGTAATCTGGCTGAAGAGACCATCATTTGCATTGAAGTCTAAGGGGTCAAAACCCTACTTTCTAAGGGGTGCAATCTACTTTCCCTATTTTCCCCCAAAGTTTATTTTCGAAACTGCTTAAAAAGGATATCAATCAAAAACACTCATCAGCTCAAAGACAGCCGTTGCGAAAAAATTGACACTTTTCCTATAGGAAAAAAGTTATAGGCAAAGCTATATGTTGGGCTTATGAGGGGGCCCCTACGATTTTCTTCAAAATCGGCACAGACACTCTTCTCTACGAGGAAAGTAATCTGGCTGAAGAGACCATCATTTGCATTGAAGTCTAAGGGGTCAAAACCCTACTTTCTAAGGGGGAAATCTACTTTCCCCATTTCCCCACAAAGTTTATTTTCAAAACTGCTTGAAATGGGTATCAATCGAAAGCACTCATCAGCCCAAAGACAGCCACGGCAAAACAATCGACACTTTTCATATAGGAAGAAAGTTATAGGCAAACCTATATTTGGAGCCTATGAGGGGTCCCCTACGATTTTCTTCAAAATCGGCACAGACACTCTTCTCTACGAGGCAAGTAATCTGGCTGAAGAGACCATCATTTGCATTGAAGTCTAAGGGGTCAAAACCCTACTTTCTCAGGAGTGAAATCTACTTTCCCTATTTTCCCCCAAAGTTTATTTTCGAAACTGCTTGAAATGGATATCAATCGAAAGCACTTATCAGCCCAAAGACAGCCATGGCGAAAAAATTGACACTTTTCCTATAGGAAAAAAAGTTATAAGCAAAACTATATTTTGGGCCTATGAGTTGGCCCCTACGATTTTCTTCCAAATCAACACAGACACTCTTCTCTACGAGGAAAGTAATCTGGCTGAAGAGACCATCATTTGCATTGAAGTCTAAGGGGTCAAAACCCTACTTTCTAAGGGGTGAAATCTACTTTCCCCATTTCCCCTAAAAGTTTATTTTCAAAACTGCTTGAAATGGGTATCAATTGAAAGCACTCATGAGCCCAAAGACAGCCGCCGCAAAACAGTCGACACTTTTCCCATAGGAAGAAAGTTATAGGCAAACCTATATTTGGAGCCTAAGAAGGGGCCCCTACGATTTTCTTCAAAATCGGCACAGACACTCTTCTCTACGAGGTAAGTAATCTGGCTGAAGAGACCATCATTTGCATTGAAGTCTAAGGGGTCAAAACCCTACTTTCTCAGGGGTGAAATCTACTTTCCCTATTTTCCCCCAAAGTTTATTTTCGAAACTGCATGAAATGGATATCAATCGAAAACACTTATTAGCCCAAGGACAGCCATGGCGAAACAATTGACACTTTTCCGATAGGAAAAAAGTTATAGGCAAACATATATTTAGGGCCTATGAGGGGGCCCCTACGATTTTCTTCAAAATCGGCACAGACCTTCTTCTCTTCGAGGCAAGTAATCTGGCTGAAGAGACCATCATTTGCATTGAAGTCTAAGGGGTCAAAACCCTACTTTCTAAGGGGTGAAATCTACTTTCCCCATTTCCCCCCAAAGTTTATTTTCAAAACTGCTTGAAATGGGTATCAATCGAAAGCACTCATCAGCCCAAAGACAGCCGTGGCAAAACAATCGACACTTTTTGTATAGGAAGAAAGTTATAGGCAAAACTATATTTTGGGCCTATGAGGGGGCCCCTACGATTTTCTTCAAAATCGGCACAGACACTTTTCTCTACGAGGCAAGTAATCTGGCTGAAAAGACCATCATTTGAATTGAAGTCTAAGGGGTAAAAACTCTACTTTCTAAGGGGTAAAATATACTTTCCCCATTTTCCCACAAAGTTTATTTTCTAAACTGCTTCAAATGGGTATCAATCAAAAGCACTCATCAGCCCAAAGAGAGCCGTGGCGAAAAAATTGACACTTATTATAGGAAAAAAAATATAGGCAAAACTATATTTTGGGCCTAAGAGGGGGCCCCTACGATTTTCTTCAAAATCAGCACAGACACTCTTCTCTACGAGGAAAGTAATCTGGCTGAAGAGATCATCATTTGCATTGAAGTATAAGGGGTCAAAACCCTACTTTCTAAGGGGTGAAATCTACTTTCCCCATTTCCCCCCCCCCCAAAGTTTATTTTCTAAACTGCTTGAAATGAGTATCAATCGAAAGCACTCATCAGCCCAAAGAAAGCCGTGGCGAAAAAATCGACACTTTTCCTATAGGAAAAAAAGTTATAGGCAAAGCTATATTTTGGGCCTACGAGGGGGCCCCTACGATTTTCTTCAAAATCGGCACAGACACTCTTCTGTAGGAGGAAAGTAATCTGGCTGAAGAGACCATCATTTGCATTGAAGTATAAGGGGTCAAAACCCTACTTTCTAAGGGGTGAAATCTACTTTCCCTATTTTCCCCCAAAGTTTATTTTTGAAACTGCTTAAAATGGATATCAATTAAAAGCACTCATCAGCTCAAAGACAGCCGTGTCGAAAAAATCGACACTTTTCCTATAGGAAAAAAGTTATAGGCAAAGCTATATGTTGGGCCTATGAGGGGGCCCCTACGATTTTCTTCAAAATCGGCACAGACACTTTTCTCTACGAGGCAAGTAATCTGGCTGAAGAGACCATCATTTGCATTGCAGTCTAAGGGGTCAAAACCCTACTTTCTAAGGGGTGAAATCTACTTTCCCCATTTCTCCCCAAAGTTTATTTTCAAAACTGCTTGAAATGGGTATCAATCGAAAGCACTCATCAGCCCAAAGACAGCCGTGGCAAAACAATCGACACTTTTCGTATAGGAAGAAAGTTATAGGCAAACCTATATTTGGAGCCTATGAGGGGGGCCCCTACGATTTTCTTCAAAATCGGCACAGACACTCTTCTCTATGAGGCAAGTAATCTGGCTGAAGAGACCATCATTTGCATTGAAGTCTAAGGGGTCAAAACCCTACTTTCTAAGGGGTGAAATCTACTTTCCCCATTTCTCCCCATAGCGTACTTTCTAAACTGCTTGAAATGGGTATCAATCGAAAGCACTCATCAGACCAAAGAAAGCCATGCTGAAACAATTGACACTTTTCCTATAGGAAGAAAGTTATAGGCAAAACTATATTTTGGGCCTATGAGGGGGCCCCTACGATTTTCTTCAAAATCGGCACAGACACTTTTCTCTACGAGGCAAGTAATCTGGCTGAAAAGACCATCATTTGAATTGAAGTCTAAGGGGTAAAAACTCTACTTTCTAAGGGGTAAAATATACTTTCCCCATTTTCCCACAAAGTTTATTTTCGAAACTGCTTCAAATGGGTATCAATCAAAAGCACTCATCAGCCCAAAGACAGCCGTGGCGAAAAAATTGACACTTTTTTTATGGGAAAAAAGTTATAGGCAAAACTATATTTTGGGCCTAAGAGGGGGCCCCTACGATTTTCTTCAAAATCAGCACAAACACTCTTCTCTACGAGGAAAGTAATCTGGCTGAAGAGACCATCATTTGCATTGAAGTCTAAGGGGTCAAAACCCTACTTTCTAAGGGGTGAAATCTACTTTCCCCATTTCCCCCCCCCCCCCCCCCCCCCCAAAGTTTATTATCTAAACTGCTTGAAATGAGTATCAATCGAAAGCACTCATCAGCCCAAAGAAAGTCGTGGCGAAAAAATCGACACTTTTCCTATAGGAAAAAAGTTATAGGCAAAGCTATATTTTGGGCCTAGGAGGGGGCCCCTACGATTTTCTTCAAAATCGGCACAGACACTCTTCTCTAGGAGGAAAGTAATCTGGCTGAAGAGACCATCATTTGCATTGAAGTCTAAGGGGTCAAAACCCTACTTTCTAAGGGGTGCAATCTACTTTCCCTATTTTCCCCCAAAGTTTATTTTCGAAACTGCTTAAAAAGGATATCAATCAAAAACACTCATCAGCTCAAAGACAGCCGTTGCGAAAAAATTGACACTTTTCCTATAGGAAAAAAGTTATAGGCAAAGCTATATGTTGGGCTTATGAGGGGGCCCCTACGATTTTCTTCAAAATCGGCACAGACACTCTTCTCTACGAGGAAAGTAATCTGGCTGAAGAGACCATCATTTGCATTGAAGTCTAAGGGGTCAAAACCCTACTTTCTAAGGGGGAAATCTACTTTCCCCATTTCCCCACAAAGTTTATTTTCAAAACTGCTTGAAATGGGTATCAATCGAAAGCACTCATCAGCCCAAAGACAGCCACGGCAAAACAATCGACACTTTTCCTATAGGAAGAAAGTTATAGGCAAACCTATATTTTGGAGCCTATGAGGGGTCCCCTACGATTTTCTTCAAAATCGGCACAGACACTCTTCTCTACGAGGCAAGTATTCTGGCTGAAGAGACCATCATTTGCATTGAAGTCTAAGGGGTCAAAACCCTACTTTCTCAGGAGTGAAATCTACTTTCCCTATTTTCCCCCAAAGTTTATTTTCGAAACTGCTTGAAATGGATATCAATCGAAAGCACTTATCAGCCCAAAGACAGCCATGGCGAAAAAATTGACACTTTTCCTATAGGAAAAAAGTTATAAGCAAAACTATATTTTGGGCCTATGAGTTGGCCCCTACGATTTTCTTCCAAATCAACACAGACACTCTTCTCTACGAGGAAAGTAATCTGGCTGAAGAGACCATCATTTGCATTGAAGTCTAAGGGGTCAAAACCCTACTTTCTAAGGGGTGAAATCTACTTTCCCCATTTCCCCTAAAAGGTTTATTTTCAAAACTGCTTGAAATGGGTATCAATTGAAAGCACTCATGAGCCCAAAGACAGCCGCGGCAAAACAGTCGACACTTTTCCCATAGGAAGAAAGTTATAGGCAAACCTATATTTGGAGCTAAGAAGGGGCCCCTACGATTTTCTTCAAAATCGGCACAGACACTCTTCTCTACGAGGTAAGTAATCTGGCTGAAGAGACCATCATTTGCATTGAAGTCTAAGGGGTCAAAACCCTACTTTCTCAGGGGTGAAATCTACTTTCCCTATTTTCCCCCAAAGTTTATTTTCGAAACTGCATGAAATGGATATCAATCGAAAACACTTATTAGCCCAAGGACAGCCATGGCGAAACAATTGACACTTTTTCCGATAGGAAAAAAGTTATAGGCAAACATATATTTAGGGCCTATGAGGGGGGCCCCTACGATTTTCTTCAAAATCGGCACAGACCTTCTTCTCTACGAGGCAAGTAATCTGGCTGAGAGGACCATCATTTGCATTGAAGTCTAAGGGGTCAAAACCCTACTTTCTAAGGGGTGAAATCTACTTTCCCCATTTCCCCCCAAAGTTTATTTTCAAAACTGCTTGAAATGGGTATCAATCGAAAGCACTCATCAGCCCAAAGACAGCCGTGGCAAAACAATCGACACTTTTGTATAGGAAGAAAGTTATAGGCAAAACTATATTTTGGCCTATGAGGGGGCCCTACGATTTTCTTCAAAATCGGCACAGACACTTTTCTCTACGAGGCAAGTAATCTGGCTGAAAAGACCATCATTTGAATTGAAGTCTAAGGGGTAAAAACTCTACTTTCTAAGGGGTAAAATATACTTTCCCCATTTTCCCACAAAGTTTATTTTCTAAACTGCTTCAAATGGGTATCAATCAAAGCACTCATCAGCCCAAAGAGAGCCGTGGCGAAAAAATTGACACTTATTATAGGAAAAAAAATATAGGCAAAACTATATTTTGGGCCTAAGAGGGGGCCCCTACGATTTTCTTCAAAATCAGCACAGACACTCTTCTCTACGAGGAAAGTAATCTGGCTGAAGAGATCATCATTTGCATTGAAGTATAAGGGTCAAAACCCTACTTTCTAAGGGGTGAAATCTACTTTCCCCATTTCCCCCCCCCCCCCAAAGTTTATTTTCTAAACTGCTTGAAATGAGTATCAATCGAAAGCACTCATCAGCCCAAAGAAAGCCGTGCGAAAAAATCGACACTTTTCCTATAGGAAAAAAAAGTTATAGGCAAAGCTATATTTTGGGCCTACGAGGGGGCCCCTACGATTTTCTTCAAAATCGGCACAGACACTCTTCTGTAGGAGGAAAGTAATCTGGCTGAAGAGACCATCATTTGCATTGAAGTATAAGGGGTCAAAACCCTACTTTCTAAGGGGTGAAATCTACTTTCCCTATTTTCCCCCAAAGTTTATTTTTGAAACTGCTTAAAATGGATATCAATTAAAAGCACTCATCAGCTCAAAGACAGCCGTGTCGAAAAAATCGACACTTTTCCTATAGGAAAAAGTTATAGGCAAAGCTATATGTTGGGCCTATGAGGGGGCCGCTACGATTTTCTTCAAAATCGGCACAGACACTTTTCTCTACGAGGCAAGTAATCTGGCTGAAGAGACCATCATTTGCATTGCAGTCTAAGGGGTCAAAACCCTACTTTCTAAGGGGTGAAATCTACTTTCCCCATTTTCTCCCCAAAGTTTATTTTCAAAACTGCTTGAAATGGGTATCAATCGAAAGCACTCATCAGCCCAAAGACAGCCGTGGCAAAACAATCGACACTTTTCGTATAGGAAGAAAGTTATAGGCAAACCTATATTTGGAGCCTATGAGGGGGGCCCCTAAGATTTTCTTCAAAATCGGCACAGACACTCTTCTCTATGAGGCAAGTAATCTGGCTGAAGAGACCATCATTTGCATTGAAGTCTAAGGGGTCAAAACCCTACTTTCTAAGGGGTGAAACCTACTTTCCCCATTTCTCCCCATAGCGTACTTTCTAAACTGCTTGAAATGGGTATCAATCGAAAGCACTCATCAGACCAAAGAAAGCCATGCTGAAACAATTGACACTTTTCCTATAGGAAGAAAGTTATAGGCAAAACTATATTTTGGGCCTATGAGGGGGCCCCTACGATTTTTCTTCAAAATCGGCACAGACACTTTTCCTCTACGAGGCAAGTAATCTGGCTGAAAAGACCATCATTTGAATTGAAGTCTAAGGGGTAAAAACTCTACTTTCTAAGGGGTAAAATATACTTTCCCCATTTTCCCACAAAGTTTATTTTCGAAACTGCTTCAAATGGGTATCAATCAAAAGCACTCATCAGCCCAAAGACAGCCGTGGCGAAAAAATTGACACTTTTTTATAGGAAAAAAGTTATAGGCAAAACTATATTTTGGGCCTAAGAGGGGGCCCCTACGATTTTCTTCAAAATCAGCACAAACACTCTTCTCTACGAGGAAAGTAATCTGGCTGAAGAGACCATCATTTGCATTGAAGTCTAAGGGGTCAAAACCCTACTTTCTAAGGGGTGAAATCTACTTTCCCCATTTCCCCCCCCCCCCCCCCAAAGTTTATTATCTAAACTGCTTGAAATGAGTATCAATCGAAAGCACTCATCAGCCCAAAGAAAGTCGTGGCGAAAAAATCGACACTTTTCCTATAGGAAAAAAGTTATAGGCAAAGCTATATTTTGGGCCTAGGAGGGGGCCCTACGATTTTCTTCAAAATCGGCACAGACACTCTTCTCTAGGAGGAAAGTAATCTGGCTGAAGAGACCATCATTTGCATTGAAGTCTAAGGGTCAAAACCCTACTTTCTAAGGGGTGCAATCTACTTTCCCTATTTTCCCCCAAAGTTTATTTTCGAAACTGCTTAAAAAGGATATCAATCAAAAAACACTCATCAGCTCAAAGACAGCCCGTTGCGAAAAAATTGACACTTTTCCTATAGGAAAAAAGTTATAGGCAAAGCTATATGTTGGGCTTATGAGGGGGCCCCTACGATTTTCTTCAAAATCGGCACAGACACTCTTCTCTACGAGGAAAGTAATCTGGCTGAAGAGACCATCATTTGCATTGAAGTCTAAGGGGTCAAAACCCTACTTTCTAAGGGGGAAATCTACTTTCCCCATTTCCCCACAAAGTTTATTTTCAAAACTGCTTGAAATGGGTATCAATCGAAAGCACTCATCAGCCCAAAGACAGCCACGGCAAAACAATCGACACTTTTCCTATAGGAAGAAAGTTATAGGCAAACCTATATTTGGAGCCTATGAGGGGTCCCCTACGATTTTCTTCAAAATCGGCACAGACACTCTTCTCTACGAGGCAAGTAATCTGGCTGAAGAGACCATCATTTGCATTGAAGTCTAAGGGGTCCAAAACCCTACTTTCTCAGGAGTGAAATCTACTTTCCCTATTTTCCCCCAAAGTTTATTTCGAAACTGCTTGAAATGGATATCAATCGAAAGCACTTATCAGCCCAAAGACAGCCATGGCGAAAAAATTGACACTTTTCCTATAGGAAAAAAAGTTATAAGCAAAACTATATTTTGGGCCTATGAGTTGGCCCCTACGATTTTCTTCCAAATCAACACAGACACTCTTCTCTACGAGGAAAGTAATCTGGCTGAAGAGACCATCATTTGCAATGAAGTCCTAAGGGGTCAAAACCCTACTTTCTAAGGGGTGAAATCTACTTTCCCCATTTCCCCTAAAAGTTTATTTTCAAAACTGCTTGAAATGGGTATCAATTGAAAGCACTCATGAGCCAAAGACAGCCGCGGCAAAACAGTCGACACTTTTCCATAGGAAGAAAGTTATAGGCAAACCTATATTTGGAGCCTAAGAGGGGGCCCCTACGATTTTCTTCAAAATCGGCACAGACACTCTTCTCTACGAGGTAAGTAATCTGGCTGAAGAGACCATCATTTGCATTGAAGTCTAAGGGGTCAAAACCCTACTTTCTCAGGGGTGAAATCTACTTTCCCTATTTTCCCCCAAAGTTTATTTTCGAAACTGCATGAAATGGATATCAATCGAAAACACTTATTAGCCCAAGGACAGCCATGGCGAAACAATTGACACTTTTCCGATAGAAAAAAGTTATAGGCAAACATATATTTAGGGCCTATCAGAGGGCCCCTACGATTTTCTTCAAAATCGGCACAGACCTTCTTCTCTACGAGGCAAGTAATCTGGCTGAAGAGACCATCATTTGCATTGAAGTCTAAGGGGTCAAAACCCTACTTTCTAAGGGGTGAAATCTACTTTCCCCATTTCCCCCCAAAGTTTATTTTCAAAACTGCTTGAAATGGGTATCAATCGAAAGCACTCATCAGCCCAAAGACAGCCGTGGCAAAACAATCGACACTTTTCGTATAGGAAGAAAGTTATAGGCAAAACTATATTTTGGGCCTATGAGGGGGCCCCTACGATTTTCTTCAAAATCGGCACAGACACTTTTCTCTACGAGGCAAGTAATCTGGCTGAAAAGACCATCATTTGAATTGAAGTCTAAGGGGTAAAAACTCTACTTTCTAAGGGGTAAAATTATACTTTCCCCATTTTCCCACAAAGTTTATTTTCTAAACTGCTTCAAATGGGTATCAATCAAAAGCACTCATCAGCCCAAAGAGAGCCGTGGCGAAAAAATTGACACTTATTATAGGAAAAAAAATATAGGCAAAACTATATTTTGGGCCTAAGAGGGGGCCCCTACGATTTTCTTCAAAATCAGCACAGACACTCTTCTCTACGAGGAAAGTAATCTGGCTGAAGAGATCATCATTTGCATTGAAGTATAAGGGGTCAAAACCCTACTTCTAAGGGGTGAAATCTACTTTCCCCCATTTCCCCCCCCCCCCCAAAGTTTATTTTCTAAACTGCTTGAAATGAGTATCAATCGAAAGCACTCATCAGCCCAAAGAAAGCCGTGGCGAAAAAATCGACACTTTTCCTATAGGAAAAAAAGTTATAGGCAAAGCTATATTTTGGGCCTACGAGGGGGCCCCTACGATTTTCTTCAAAATCGGCACAGACACTCTTCTGTAGGAGGAAAGTAATCTGGCTGAAGAGACCATCATTTGCATTGAAGTCTAAGGGGTCAAAACCCTACTTTCTAAGGGGTGAAATCTACTTTCCCTATTTTCCCCAAAGTTTATTTTCGAAACTGCTTAAAATGGATATCAATCAAAAGCACTCATCAGCTCAAAGACAGCCGTGGCGAAAAAAATTGACACTTTTCTTATAGGAAAAAAGTTATAGGCAAAGCTATATGTTGGGCCTATGAGGGGGCCCCTACGATTTTCTTCAAATCGGCACAGACACTCTTCTCTACGAGGAAAGTAATCTGGCTGAAGAGACCATCATTTGCATTGAAGTCTAAGGGGTCAAAACCCTACTTTCTAAGGGGGAAATCTACTTTCCCCATTTCCCCCCCAAAGTTTATTTTCAAAACTGCTTGAAATGGGTATCAATCGAAAGCACTCATCAGCCCAAAGACAGCCGCGGCAAAACAATCGACACCTTTCCGATAGGAAGAAAGTTATAGGCAAACCTATATTTGGAGCCTATGAGGGGGCCCCTACGATTTTCTTCAAAATCGGCACAGACACTCTTCTCTACGAGGCAAGTAATCTGCTGAAGAGACCATCATTTGCATTGAAGTCTAAGGGGTCAAAACCCTACTTTCTAAGGGGTGAAATCTACTTTCCCTATTTTCTCCCAAAGTTTATTTTCGAAACTGCTTGAAATGGATATCAATCGAAAGCATTTATCAGCCCAAAGACAGCCATGGCGAAAAAATTGACACTTTTTCTATAGGAAAAAAAGTTATAAGCAAAACTATATTTTGGGCCTATGAGTTGGCCCCTACGATTTTCTTCCAAATCAACACAGATACTCTTCTCTACGAGGAAAGTAATCTGGCTGAAGAGACCATCATTTGCATTGAAGTCTAAGGGGTCAAAACCCTACTTTCTAAGGGGTGAAATCTACTTTCCCCATTTCCCCCCAAAGTTTATTGTCTAAACTGCTTGAAATGGATATCAATCAAAAGCACTCATCAGCCCAAAGACAGCCGTGGCGAAAAAATGGACACTTTTCCCATAGGAAGAAAGTTATAGGCAAAACTATATTTTAGGCCTACGAGTGGGCCCCTACGTTTTTCTTCAAAATCGGCACAGACACTCTTCTCTACGAGGCAAGTAATTTGGCTGAAGAGACCATCATTTGCATTGAAGTCTAAGGGTCAAAACCCTACTTTTTAAGGGGTGAAATCTACTTTCCCCAATTTCCCCCTAAGTTTATTTTCGAAACTGCTCGAAATGGGTATCATTCGAAAGCACTCATCAGCCCAAAGACAGCCGTGACGAAAAAATCGAAACTTTTTCTATAACAAAAACAGTTATAGGCAAAACTATATTTTGGGCCTATAAGGGGCCCTATGATTTTCTTCAAAATCAGCACAGACACTCTTCTCTACGACGCAAGTAATCTGGCTGAAGAGACCATCATTTGCATTGAAGTCTAAGGGGTCAAAACCCTTCTTTCTAAGGGGTGAAATCTACTTCCCTATTTTCCCCCAAAGTTTATTTCGGAACTGCTTGAAATGGATATCAATCGAAAGCACTCATCAGCCCAAAG